>CM075294.1:6616964-6906964 GCA_037672795.1 Lagerstroemia speciosa | reverse complement strand
GAATGAGATGCATCTTTCACTCAGCTTCACATGATTCAGCAAAATTGGTCTAATCTTCATTCACCCGATCGACAGTTCAGTCTAAGTTTTACCATAATCTCGAAGAATGTGGGACAAAATCTTAAAAATGAAACTGAGGAATGGACCCTTCGAATTTGGATCCTATCCCTACAAAAGAAAGAGACAAAAAAAAAAAAGAAAATGAGAATGGGGTGAATTCATTCATTCAATGATTTCACTTTCTCCCCGCAATCTTCTGAAACATCATTCAATAGCTCCACGAAATGCATCGAGTGAGGCATTACTTACTCCTCCAGGCTCCATCTTTCATGCATGCATGCATCTCTTTCTCTCTCGGGGCCCCCCCACCCCCACTCTCTCTGAGTTGCTTCTTCAGCCGCAATCGGGCCAAACCGAACCGAACCGAACCAGTCGAGCTGACATGCCATTAATGGATGTACTCACATTCAGTAATTGATCATGGTACAGGATGATAATCAGTTTGTTAGACTTGAGTAGATCAAGTAGCACTGACTGTCGATTGAATTACAAAACCCCAAGATTCTTTTACTCTTATTTTATAGTACGTGATGATACCATTACACACAACTCTCTCTCTTGAGCCTTGTGTCCTCAAATTCTTTTGTTCTCCTACTGCTACGTACTCTGATAATTAATATTAATTGAGGACATTAAACTGAAAGGCATCGCATCGCTTTGTTTGACCGGCTGCTGGAATCTTAAACCGGTTGGGTTCAGGAACCGGAACGTTTTGTCAGGGAAGAGAAGTTAAACGGTTGGGCTATTTACACCTCGCGCAGTCGATAGATAAGACAAGACGAGAAGCTAAATATTATTATATGACATGACACGATGGGAAATATTGATGATGTATGAACAGCCACACACATGATGGGTCACCTCGAGAGGTTTCATATACACATGTGTGTTTGTGTGTGTGTGTGTATTCCCCCTCACAGTCGACAGATCCCGTATTCCACAGGACTGGGCCTACTCCTCTCTGTGAAAACTGTTATGTGTAAGATGTATATTCAAGGAGATGGCCCGCCCGATCGAGGTGGTTGAGCTTTCGACCTCACAATGACCCCTAAGATCAGCAGATCGTAATTGTACCCGACACTGGACCAATTTATAGATTCTGTGTAAGTGAATAAGGTAACAAGCATGGTAAAAGTGAATGTTGTGGCTCCATACACAAAGGACAAGAGAAGAGAATCACAAATTGCTCATCTCCATCTAAGAATTTAATGCTATATGTGATGGTACTGAATTTTTCTTGAAACAGTATCTTTTTCCCTAGCAGATGGTGCGGTCTTCTGAGCATTCCAAGGGAAATCGCTGCATAGCGGTTAACTATCCCATGATTGTCGTGGAAGATATCTTTTGATAAGTTGATTGTTGTAAAGAGAGTGTTTTGGGGGTAAAAAGCTTATCAATTCATTACATCCAACTTACCCACATATATATAGACATGAGATACAAGGTAATTGAAACTGAAATGGAAGCTAGTCTCGATCGAGGATCAATACCGAATGTTCACCTTAATTGATAATATAAAGCGATGCTAAAGTCTTATCGATCAATTTACACGACCAAACTAATTTTCTTACGCTTCCGAATAACGCTAAATTTATTCAGGACCAAGTGCAGGGATCCCCTTATAAACATGTGGATGAAGCCCTGAAGTTTTCTCGATCGATCAAGGCGGAAGGGAAATGGCGGTTGCTACGGTGTCATTCACCAAGGTTGCCACCGTCGTGCTCACGTGTGCCACGATGGTCATGTTGCCCAACGCTCGTGCCCTTTCTCCATCACCGGATCCCAGTCCAGCTAGCAATGGTCATTTGTAGTTTTCTACATTTATCTCAAATCGGAAGCACATTAGGAGTAATTGGGCGTTTGAAGGTGTATTAATTTGTTTTGCTTACGGGATGGGATCAAGAGGTTGTTTTGAATTTGACCTTGGTTGGTTGCAGGCAGCACCGTAGGCCAAGGAATTGCGTACGGGGCTGGTGCTGGTGGCTCTTCCCCTCACATATCTCATCCACTGACTCGTCGGAGTTACCCCTGGTGCAGTCGAATCTCCTCCAAACAAAGATTTACCCTGACCATGAGCCGGTCACTAAATCCATTGCCAAGCGGGTTTTATTCGGCTGGTTAGTCTAATTAATAGGTGCAATTTGAACCGAGATTTCTGTGTGTAGCATTTGACAGAGTATTGAACATGCAATGCAACTGATCTCGAACTTCCCTTTCTTCCCTTCAAATTGTACGATGGCTCAAGTCATCATAAGCATTCATCCCCGTGGTTTAGAAGAGATTGCTCGAATTCACCATCGGAGATCTCATCGACATGAGCTCCAGAGATTCTGATCATCTCCATGTACGCTGGAGCAATAACTTATATCCTTCACTCTTTGCTTCGCTTGTTGAAACAAAGACAGCTTGGCGTCAAAGAAGCAATCTACCGATCGAGCAACGACTCGTGCAAGCCTTGGAAATGAGTTTGCCAGTGCACTCTACCACAGCCAAGAGCATCAATCCGGCAAATTGTAAATGAAAACTTTAGGTCTACATGGAATATTCAGGGCCATCGGCCGGAAAACATTAATATCGTGAAACATGTTCCATCACAACGATGGTGCCTATCATGTGCTGTGGATTATACCGGTTAATTTACACCTGAGTTAATTAGAAATAAGACAAAGAATCCCAGGCATCAATTGCTGCACTAGAATGGAATGGGAAAAGAAACGCTCTTTAAAGTCTACAAAATTTATGACCGGGAGCATATATTAACTCTGAGATTAAGAACTAAACACAAAATCCACCAAAAAGGACAGGTCAAAATTGCACAGTTGATCTGCCATTGCACCTGGAAAAAAACCCCGATCTTTATCCCCAACTAACAGCCTATCCGCGATTTTTCATTGAAACATAAAGTTTCTCCAAACTCTTTGATCTACCGGTCGATTTTATTGTGCAGAAACAGCTTCGCATCACTTTACCATAGATGCCAGCATTCCTTGACGGTGACTCTTAGAATTTGCTAGAGAAAGAATCAGATGCTCGAACAGTTCCATCATGAAGCTGAACATCGAGTTTGCAGAGCATATTTCACAACTTCATAGAAGGAGACCACGATCCCAACTGAAGGGCCTGCACGAGCGACTCGTGGACCCACTCCGGTAAAGAGCCCTTTCAGACCTCCATCCCTGCTCCAGTCATCACACGAGGCAATTTGGGTGTCATATGAAACTTCTTAAACTAATTTTCCATAACAATTGCAAATCGAACTAAGGTATACCTCCAGATCTCTGCTAGAGTTTGCCTTGTAGTCATTCTCAATGCCCGGATTGGGTCCTTCTGAAAGTTAAACATAAAGCCTGTCAATGACAATACATGTGCCTGATATTTTCAACACTAAATTCTTTTCATAGCTCAGTAAAAATTTAGAAATTTAACTGACACAAACAAAAATAACCTCTATCTGCTTTCTTGTTTTGGCAACATCAAGGGGGCAAGTGGCAGCAGCAGCAACACTTCCCGCAAGAAACCCTGCTGAGAAATTTGCCCCGAGGACAGTTGCTGCATGGGCTTCATCACCCACAGTACTGAGGAGCTTTCTCCTCGTCTGGAAATAGGAGACAAGAAAATTTTATCATAAAGGGACAAATGGACCAAAGCTTTCAGCTGTGGTGGGATATCATGAGGATAGAAATCTCACAGGCTCAAGAGATGACCAACAGATTGCAGAAAAGGGAACGTCTCGAGCAAGCTGCGCCCCCATGCCTGTCCAAAGGGCCCGATATCCTTGCACTGTCATTAGAAAATTAAATGCAAGTCAATAAAGCAACGTTCTGGTCATATTACAGAAAATGACATAACAATGAGCAAGGAAAAACAGAAGCCCAATACAAGTATATACAACACCATGGCCCAAGCAAGGAAAAAGTGAAATTGTGCTGAAAAAACTGAAAGACCACTGAACTTACAACTGTTCCTGGAATTATTCGTTATCTTAACGTCTGAGATGACGTCAATTAAAGTCTTCCAGACACCAGGAGGCTTCTTTCCAATTTGAGTTTCTTTGAATGCCTGACATTATATCATCAGTTACTAACTAAGGAGGTGAAAAATAAACTTTAGCTGTTAAAGCTGGACAAGATTATTATGACAACGCATCAATGATTCACTATATGTATTAAAACGAATTCTACACAAGATCGTAAGACATCAGTTTTCACTAGGCAACAAAAATGATAAAAAGCCATACACCAATCATTAGAATACCGTACCAATCTGGTGCTGGCAGAGAGGAGATCCTATCAAACCACGTGAGATAGGAGAGATTTCGTTATAAGTACCTGCATGCGTGTGCGGGCAAGCTCAATAGGGTAGCAGGACGCACATGCCAAAGAACGTGCCAATGACCCCGCAATTAGAGGAACATATGGTGTTAGAGTCGGAGCACTCTGGGAAGTAAGTTCCTCCAATGAGTTGCGGAATATGTCATAACAAGGTAGGTATATGCCCACCTGATCCCGAAAGTAAAATTTACAGGATGTCATAAATCAATCAAAACATATCTCAAGAAAATTCTCCAATAAATCCAAAGCTCATTGAATGAGGAATGTACCGTCGGTACAGCCAGTGCAAGGCCAGCATTGGTGCCCCTCCACAGCCTGGCAAATCCTTCCTGCAATAACTCTCTCACGTCAAGCAAAATATGGGAGGGTGATGATGAGACATGAAAATATCTACTTAATGCACGATAAACACAAATTACAACAGCCAACCTGCCGAATAATCTTGTAGAATACATCGAGGGTGCCTTTGTATTGGAAACAGTCAGGAGGGCATATCGAGACAGTACCATGAATCCCAGCACGTCTACAAGTCGGCGAACATCTTAAATCGGCAAACATCTGAGGCAACAGATGTAGCATGGGAAAGAATTAGCAGAGACAGCTACTTTACTAAGGAATTGGCAACAAAATTGATAAGATGATTTTGATATATGATCCTGTACCATGTTGGGTCCAAAACATGCCATTTGACCGGTAAGGTTGCTTAGTGGATGTGAGTAGCATACTCCTGCAGCCTGTGCTTGCAACCTTGTCTGACAGTCACAGAGGCAAAACTCTTTCAGCAGGCTACCATTTACCAGCACAGAGCAGGATATTTAATTTTAAAGATTAAAAGAATGTATGCCTAGCAGAAGAGATAACGAACCATGAAATCTAAGACTGGAATGATATCCTCTTATTACCCAAAACATTAGTATCTTGAAACCATATTTGAGTTTGAAAAACTCGAGAAACATATATGAGCAAACCTTAAGTAGATACAGAAACACAAGTAAACAGGAGGACATCCATCACAAGGAACAGAATGGTCTGCCACACTTGATATGTGCAAAGCAATAACAACTACACCCTGCCAACATAAATAGAGTTACAAATGCTCCAGATACTGAACGAAACAGGCAACAGAAAACTGAATTTACAACAACCAATTACTGAAGATTGCTTGACCACGAGATCAATCAACAAACAAGTGGCAACAAAACTGGCTTAAACTTTGTGAGGAATTACCTTGGCAACATCAAGAGGATTAACTATAATGGCAGATAGAATGGCAGCGCCAGCAGCTGAGACCGCTCTCTCAGCGAACCCTAACTTAACATCTGAAGAATTGGTCTTCAAACGGTGAGACTGCACCTCGGAGGATCCAGCCCTCTCAGCACTCTCAATCGCCGATTCAACTGTCAGCGTATCACGGCTGCTCAATTGGACTATGGACGATTGATCGCTCGTGTTCATCCAAGGATTGCTTGCACGCTCCAATTCCGCCATGAGTTACCCTCAAAACCCTGTTTATAGCCAATACAACAGTGAATCTCAGGGAACAAAATCGCAATTTTATGAGGAAACTCTATCAAAACTTTCCCCTTTACACACTTTAATCGGAATCTTCCGTGCAATGCTTTGTTCACGAAATTTCAAAACCTCCCCCAGAGAATCGCTGACCCAGCATTTGACTGGAAACTAGCGAAATTACTAAGGAAGCTGTGGGATCACAAATGCCCGATTTCAACATGGAAATTGGGTCTGCTTTTCCAATCTCCGAATTCCTTGGAGAAGGGGCAAGAGAAGGGTTGACAAAACCGCTCACCCGAGGAAAAAGACGAGAGATGGACAGCGACCTCAAGTTGCTCTCCTTGGTCCCGGCTAACAGAGTCAAGAACTAATTAAATTAATTAGGGAGAAACAGAGAAACCGCTTGCGGCTAGGGCTCGATTTAGTGTTGAAACAGGTGGAGATTAGTGGAGAAAACGAGCCCTAATTACGGGTGTTTCTCTCTCAGCCCCACAGCTAAAGATGTGGCTGTTGATGGCCGTTTAAGAGCCTGCTGCTGCCGCCGGCTTCTAGGGCTTTCCATGCAGCATTAGGAAAGGCGCCAGTCGCGGGTCCTGCTGGGAGTTTTGTTGAATTTAAACTTCGGATTACGATGTAATGTGAAATTTTACGTCATGGATTACGATTTTATTATATTAAGTAAAAAAATTTATAATATAATTGATATTGAGCATTTACATTTAAAGTATGTGAATTTTTTAAATTATAACAATTCTATCCAAATTTGCTTGTACTTACCAATTTTTACAATAAATTTACCAAATATGACAATTTCAAGATAAATTCACTTAACTAATGATATTTATAATACCCTTTGTACAATCACAGATAAAGTGATAAGAAAACATCGACTAAATTATTATAGTTAGTAATAATCACATTAATTATTCGTGATCATTAACACAACTCAACTGTACTTCCTCATATCACGTGACGAAATAAAATTACCGAAAAATTTCCCGTCAGCAAATCTTTCTTCTTATTTTATGCTATTCTTTTTTTCATTAGCATTTGTTGAATGAACCTATTTAGAGAGCATAAAATTTCTTTCCGCAGCAGCAACCAGGATTCTCACTGTTTTCCGTTCCGACGAATGAACCGAGAAAACGTTTTTCCACAGAAATGAAAATTGGACAGCCGGTCAACGATTGATAACGCAGCCACTTTGGGTGTGGGCCTACGTTATTATGACTTCACCGTCGGCCCATCTTGTGCGTCTTCCTTCGTCTTGCTGGGAAATTATTGGTCCACCACGTCCCCCACACGCACATGTAACATTGTAACTAATAAAATTTGCGGGCCACAAGTATTTGGAAAAAAAAAATTAAATCCTTCTAAAATGCGGTGCATAAATTTTTTTATTTAATAAAATTGGTAAAAAAAAAAAGGGTTAATTACATCAAAAAGCATAAGATTTGTTTCATTTCTAAAAAAAAATCAAACGTTTTAAATTTGAAAAATAAAATCATGAGATTTCGTTTTGTTCCCAAATTAAGCCAAACTTTTCAAACTTGAAAAATAAATCATGTAATTTTATTTAATTCTCAAATCAAGCCAAACTTTTCAATTTTAAAAAATAAAAATTATATTTTTTATTTATTAACAAGTTGACTAATATATTAAAATATAAATTGATATTCTTGTGCAATATATTATATTTATTTATTTATCACGTACTTACAAATAAATAAATTAGCATGATTTTTATTGAAAAAACAATTTAAGAATTTTCTCTTGAATTAAGATTAATATTAGTTATTGAAAAATATAAAGAGAACTTTATATAAGATATTGTTGTAAATTTAAAAAAAAATTCTAATATATTTTTACCCAACGTTGTAGAAAAAGTTATAAAAAAACGAGTCACATAAGTATTGAATATCGGGTTAAATGAACTATTTTAATAGTAAAATAATTAATGCGATTTTGATTTTAAAAGATGAATTGTTTGGCTTAAATTGAGAAAAAAAAAAAAGAAACTAAGAGATTTTATTTTTAAGATATAAAAGGTTTGGTTTAATTTGGGAATAAAATGAAACTATGTGATTTTATTTCTCAAATTTGAAATGTTTGGCTTCTTTTGAGAAATGAAGCAAACCACGTGTTTTTTGATGTAATTTACCAAAAAAAAAAAACAGTAAACTTGCAATTAATTAAATCAGTGCCGCAAGCTGCCGTCAAACAGGTACCGGAAATGGTCTAGGCATGCCTGGCCCTGGCATGTGTTGGAATTTCCCTTAGAGATCCGCCGGGAAATGAGTTCCGACCGTGACACGTGAACGAAACAGGTTCGATATTTTTCCACCGTGTAGGGGACCAGAAGAGTAAAAAAAAAAAAAAAAAAGAGGGCTTCGAGCCAGCCACGGACAGCTGCACGGGAAACCATCAGCCAACAGCAGGGCAGCGAATGCACTGAACTCCTGTCCGTCCATCTGTCTGTCTGTCCTCTGGTCATTAAATTGCGCTATAGTGGCTAAATCAGGGACACCGACCACAGCCTGCTGCTGATTCCATCCCAAGTGGATCCAAAATTGTCTCCGGTGATAATGGTCCAGGCCTTCACAGTTGCAGGATCTGTTTGTCGGAAAATTTCGAGAAACAGTTTTCTTTTTTTCTTTTTCGGTATATAAGGAGATACATATACTTAAAAATAGTACAATGAAGAGGGGATAAAATGAATATGAAAAATTTCATGGATGAGATCGAATTCAGGATTTTTAGATCACAGGGTACGAACAGTGCTAACTATACGAAATCTTCTTTCTCAAAAATAATTTTCTTTTTCAGCGTATACTTTCAAACATTCTGATGAAAATATTATAATTTTGTTTATTCACAGTTTATTTTCGGCCAGCTCTTTTCGCATTTCTTTTGCTCTTTTTTCTCCCCTTGGAAAACAAGGAAAATTGGGAGAACGGTCTTGCTGCTCTGATTTAATATGCGCAGAGATATTGGAGATTTTGAAAAATTATATATAACAATACATGATTATATGATTTGATATATTTCAGATTCAAAATGAGCATATGCACATCTTCTCCCCATTCTCTCTCTCTCTACATCTCCCTTTCTTGTTTTTGCTGATTAACATGGAAAAAGAAAAAACAAAAAAGGGAAAACAAAAATGAAGGTAATTTCTGTTTTCTACTTTCTAATCAATGCTTGATGCTGGATCATGCTCCAATTCTTAGGTAGGCCCATCGGAAAATTTTATATGCTCTTATCTCGTCACGTGATGTGATAAAATAAAATTAAGTTATGACAAACGTGATAAATTAATGTTAATAACTTAATTAATTGCCTAAATTATCACTTATCAAATCAATTTAATCGGTTGTTCCTCACCACATCACTATCACGGTTCATTCGGGTCACAAGTTCTATTCAATGTCGTGGGGACAAAGTTGGAAAGGTCGCCATTAGCTTTAGATAGAGATCGTCTGTGCTTTTTAAGGAAACCCAGAGGATGTTTCACGTGCGTGTATGTGCTTCTAGTATATTATTACAAAGACAAATGAAAGTCTCGAATTTAAATTTTATAAATATTAAAATTAGATTAATTGTAACTCGAATTCGAATTAATCACCGTGGAGGGTCCTTACATGTCCATCTCCATCTCCATTCCACATATAGTACTAACCCCCGCCTGCCAGCAAGCAAGAAAATTCATGGGAGTAGGAGGCTCTTCGACGTCCGCTCAGAGTCAAGACTCCAATCATATACTTGAATTTTCTCCACCTATATATATATATATATATATTATGGGACAGAGTTTAGAGAATTTTCTTGATCATAAATTTCTCCCTGTCTATCAATTTCATCATACATATATATATACACACATATAGGTGGAGGTTAAGGAAGTCAAATGATTATTATGGCGGAAAAAAGGACAGCTCCTGAGCTTTCAATTTCCTTCGGAGATGGCAATGTATACAATACAACCATCTTACACCCCATAACCATGTTTTTGGCACCAGGAAGCTCCCGGTCTGCTCATTCGGGCTGGCGAGGTTCCTTTTATCTTTAAAAAAAAAAATTCATTGATCGATGTGATCACTTCTCACCGTTTCAAACGATAAGCTATCGTCTGTTAAGCGAAGGGCATTATTCGTATTGTCATATTGTTGACTTGAATTATCGAGGGCCAATTTTCTCCGACCAAAGGTTCAAACTCCACACTTTGAAAATAGACCGTCTCTTTCTCGGACATTGCTCTTTTGTTATTATTTTTTAAATATTTTCATTCTGTTTTTCTTTTTGTTTTCTGTGGTGTCCACGTGCTTGGAGTATTTGTGAAGGAAGCGGTACGAGATAAGCACCGCCTGTCTCGCGCGAGGAGAGGAGCAGAAAGGGAATAAGGACTCTTCCCTTTTCCCGCAATACATACCAATCAATCACAACTACCGGTTGGGAAAATAGGGGAAAAACCAAACGGAACCCATCACAAACATTCTCTGACCATTCTCTCATGTTTAATGCTCTCTTTGAACACGAGAATGATGTCAATCAGAGAGATGTGGATTCAAAGCAGTGATATTACTCTCAATTTTATATTTCGGATTTGATTCTCACGCGCTCGAATCGTTACGATGAGAGGATTTCACGAATCGTCACTTGTCTCCTCTGTAACATATAAGCTCAACACATACGATCTCACATATGAGTTTTGGTCTGAATTTGGCGTTTGACACACCTTGTGGTGTGGTCCGTATGGATGCTCTTTCTCAATTTCTTCAGCTTTTTATTGACTCGTGCGGCAGCAGACTTGATAGAAAGGGCGACACAACTTTTTCCTGTCCCGCACCAAACGAAACGTCCACCCCAAAAGACAAATTCTTCCGTGGAAAATTCTAAACCCAAAAAAAAAGAGGAAAATTCAAAGCCTCGATTTTGGTTTCTCACCGGAGGAGTCGCACCCCCTTGACCCGCTGCAACCGCAAATCCCGCCTTCCCGTTTTATGGAAATTTCACCGTAACGCCTGAATGTAATTGGTAATCGTAGTTACAAGTTATTTACCAATTAAATGTGCAGTAAAAAAATGTAAAATTTAAATTTATTTTCATTCCAAATTATTTTCTAATTTAATATAATAATTATAATCTTTTTCTTATTTACATAACGATTTAACGACTGCTGTCTAAGATTTTCCATATTCTATCATATCAAAAAAATTCTTTACAATAACTTTTTTTCCTATACAAAGAAAAGGAATATTTACTTAATAAAACATAATAAATTTTTTATATAAATTACTATTAGGATATTACGCGTATACTTTATACATATTAATACCTAACTGGGATTTATTCAATAAACTCATCTGAATATCTACTTAGAGAAAGCCGCCTTTTGCTGCCGCCTGGCTAATTAAGTAATTCCAAAAGGCTACAAATTAATTATTACTTAGTATTTAGCAGTGGAAAAGGCAAACGTTGACTTGTGCACTCTGTTAGTCGTTATTTCCACTCCAAATCTCCTCCGTAACTCCGTTAACTTCAACGCATGCATTCCAACAAATATTGATTTGAGAAATAAACTCCGAATGCCATTTAAATTACTACCAAAACTGTGCGAGCTACATAATAATTATATTTAAAAGTTTAACAAAATTGATAACCAGAGAAAAGGGGAAAAAAAGAAAAAGAAAAATTGACAAAATTGGGATTCCGTCAGCCGCCGCTTCAACTTCCGTTATGAAGCCGGCGGTTCAACGGCGGCGCTGCCCCCACTCCTCGTCTTTCCCTCTTGAGTCGTTTTCTCATAGAACGGCGAGCGTATCTGATGGGAACAGATCGCCGATGTCTTGGAAATAGTCTTCGACTTTCAGGCCCATGGGTAGAGGCCCGAGATCCAGCGGCGGCGAGTTAAGTAAGAAATCGCCGAGGTCCTCGCTAATCATCGGCTCCGGCAGGGCCGAGACCGTGAAGATCGAGCAATCGATTTCCGGAGCTCCGAAATTGAAGAAATCGTCGATTAGAGGAGAATCCGGCGGCAAATACTCGGACAAATTCGTCTCGGCCTGGAACTCATCCACCGGTTCGGCCGCTTCTTCCTTCTTGTGAACCGAATGAACCGGCTTGCATACCGGCTCCCCGCGGTGCCGGCTGTTGAATCGGAGGACGGACGTCGGGGAGCAGACGTTGGGGGACTGCTGGGACGACTCCTCCGTGGAGTCATAACTAGAGACCGGTGACGTGACGTTAACATCGGTGACGTTAGCGCTGACGGCGTTGTTCTCGGTGGTCTCCTCTATAGCTGACGGGGTGGAGAAGTTCGTCTGCGCGTGGGGCCCGCGAAGCTTCAGGGCGGCGTTGTCGTAGACTCTCGCGGCCTCCTCCGCCGTGTCGTAGGTCCCCAGCCACAGGCGGACGCGCCGCCATGGGTCCCGGATCTCGGCTGCCCACTTGCCCCAGGGCCGCCGCCTCACGCCCCGGAACTTCGTCACCCCAGCCGACGGTAGTGCCCTCGACGGCTGCCGGGCAGACCTGACCGGCACCCTCTTACGCGTCTCTCTGACAGCCTCCTTTCTGCGGCCTTCTTCGATCCTAATCTCGCTGACGTGCCGCTTCACCCGCTGCCGCCTGAAGCAGGGCTCCGATTCCTCATCACTGGACGAGTCTGTCGCGTCGGGGTCGGTGACGATCACCCTTAAGACTCTCGGCCCAGGGGGTCTCGACTCGGTGAGCTTGGACGTCACAGTCCTCTGCTCACTGTACTTAATAGGGCGCAAAAAATCGCTATGCTTCATGGCAGCTATCACAAAACTTCAGCTCACACAGCCAATCAAGGACAAGAACAACCCGAGAATCCCCTAAAAAAGGCTTGTGAACCAGACATCAGAAGCTTGGTTTTTCTTGAAGGGCTCAGAGAGAGAGAGAGAGAGAGAGAGAGAGGCAGAGCAGAGGAGCAGAAGGGTTTTTACTTAAAAAAGGGACGAAGGGGACCTTCGATGGGAACTTTGTATGGGGAGAAATGAAAAGAAAATATAGAATCGACCAACAAGATTTTCACAGGAACGGCAAGTGCGTATATCCTTAAGAAAAGGAAAGTGAGCTAATCGTTTGGGAACAGTTCTGAGGTTGACAAATCAGAGCCCTCGAAGACTCGTTGTATGGGGAGCGGGAGCGGGTTGTCGGGGGGGCAAGGAGGAGAGAGGCTTCCCGATCAGGATTGAAGCACGATTCCTCCGACCCAGGAACAGTGTATTTCACAGTGAAAGGCGGCGGTTATTATAAGACCTTTCCCCCAAGGGAGGGGCAAGAAGAAGACGAAGAGAATAGTGCTTATTGGAGGTGGCGGTAGTGGTGGTGTGGTGGCTCTGTGTTAATGAGAGAGAGAGAGAGGGGCAATGGTTGTTATTATGCTGACTGTAAAATGCAGAAGACACTGGAAATTCTGTAGCTTTATAGTGGCGCCCCCACGCCCACGGGAGCAGAGGCAGGGGCCACAGGCTGAAACCGAAGCCGCTCCATAATATTAATGCCTTCCCAATTCTGCTCTCAAAAATATCCATCCCTTCAAAGGGAAATGGTCAAGCTGTCAACACCATTCTTGGAGGATGAAATGAAATCTTTAGTGTTAAAGAGGCTTAATCGTTGGCCTAGCTTGATATTCATCAAATTCTTCACCAAGAATCGTTTAGTACGCATGATCTGCGTCGTTGCATAATATTTAATAGATCGTAGTTGAGCTAGTCATCTCGAGTTAAAAAGTTCGACTTTGCTACTTATCGGTGTCGAAGCAACCAGCAACTGATCAAATAGTCATTTGACTCTTTATCGGTTCACCGAGGCCGTGGTCGATCCGAGTGACGTGTACGTTGAAGAACCGTCGCCTTCCCGGAAGCCAGTAAGATTTTGGCACGTGGCACGCTGGTGTGGGCCCAGGAGGGGGGGTGGGAACGAAATCGGCCTATGAGAGCTATTCAATAGAAATAGCAGAGTAAAACCTGGGCTTTAGTTGCCGGTCACGTGACCCCAAGATGCCCACCTTCCATATTCCATACGGTCAAATTATTGTTTGATTTGACAAACAAAACCCATCGGTGTGACCGATGAAATACGCTTCCACACAGTAATATTATTTTTAACTTACAATAAAAAAAATTGGGCTCAATTCTCATTGTTAATATTTCGCTCAAGATTTATTCTTCTCTCTTCTATTTATAATTAAAATGACAAGTTATATTGAAAGTATTTTTAGCATAATTAATGGATTTGAGAGTGATTAAAGTTGACTTGAGAATCGACTGAAAATAACAAAACTCAAGATAGTTCTCCCTCAGTCGCCCACGATGGTTATTGCATTTTTGCGTGCCAACCCGAGCCACGATCTGTGCTAATCTGGCGATTAATTACTGTACCTACTACCCCGAGGACATCTTAGTCAACATATTAATGAGACCACGCGTTGTGCTGGCGCTGTCGGTCATTATTTTTCCTATTTTTTTCACTGTCAATAATTTTCTGAACGGAGAAAAAGAAATTTTGAACTCTCTTTTACAGCACGAAGTAACATGGCAAGCAACGTTGAATTTGCCGCCATATACAAATCTGGCTACGGTACGGTCTCCGGTCTCTTCTGCTCTACCGGTTCCGAACATCAAGATATGCGCATCTCACGCTCCCCATCAGTCCGTGCTTTGCACGCGCTCAAAGGTTGCGCGTCCTTGGCAGGCTGCAGTAAAACAATTAAATGGTGAATTATGTACCTCAATAATGAACTTCTTCTTCCCTCTCTCTATTTAGATTTGAATTGTTTACTTGAAAAATATTTGTGATTCGAAGAGTTCTAATTTTTAATAAACTAACTTAATGTAAATCTAAATTAATTTTTATTTATTAAATTTTATAGATATCTGATGTACCACAAAAAAATCTCTCAACTCGGGGAGGTAGAAAATATATTTAAAGTTTTTAGGTATTTCCATTTGAAAATCATTATATTTTCACCATATATAGTGGTGGCATACTGCGCGCCATGAAATGCCACGACAGAGATTGTCGAAGGCTTTGGGTCCCTTCCATCTCTCGGCTCAGCAGGGTTTGATTCGACGACTTATTTCAAGAAAAGAAAAAGAAGGGTAAAGTTTGAATTCTTGCTTGGGTATAAAATTTTGCAATCTCTCTCACTTATTATTATTATTATTATTTGGTAATTTGTTTAGGAAAGAGGGAAGAAGTATATGGATCAGTGAATGACAAACACAAAAGAAAAAACGCTGCTGCAATTTTTCTTGGACACTGCCCCCCATAGAGCCCAACAAAACATTGTTTATAAGGAAAGCTCGGTCCGACTGTAACAAAATCTGAAACAGACTCATCAAGCTGTGCTGAACATATAATACACTACAATCTGATTCCAAAATAATAATAGTAATACAGTACAAACTTTGCATGTATATATGTGCGTGCATGCATATAATAATAATTGTCTGTTTTTCCTTTTTTTTTTTAATTTTCGAAATTCATGAACATGTTTATTTCTACTCTAGATAATCACATGCATAGTACGTGGTTGTTTTTTTTTTTTTTTTTTTGATAAAATCTTTAGAAGTCACTATGCGTATGATCCATCTTCAAAGGAAACATAGATCTGGTAGTTTTACAACCACTCTGATGTATTTTGGAAAGTTTAAGATTACATGTTCGATTTGTTTAACGTATTTGTGATAGAACATTGTTAGAGATGTACTGGATACTGACTTTTGTGAACGACCGAGCCTTTGAATTGAGTTACACTGATTGAGCGTATGCTTTTGCTAATTATTTAGTTCATCTATCATATCTGTACTTAAATACAAAAACTCGAACATGGTATAATAAGGATGGCAAGATTACCTCTATCAATGTTGTTTTTCCTTTAAACTTATAATCAAGGGAGTAAAGATCTCGTAGCTTGAGTTATATATCTCCGTTAATAAGATTTAAACGTAAAATCTTATTTAAAGAAAAAAAATATTTTATCATATCAATCAAAATTTCGTAGAGAATGAAAAGATTTATTTGTCAAGAGAATCTAAGTTGGTATTTTGTGTCCTATAATCGGAGAATCTAAGATTTATTCAACAAAAACACCCCGTATTTTTGTTGAATAAATGCCTTTTCAATTTTCAGTAAATTTTTTATACATAAGTATTCTTATATATTAGTTTTCCTTTTTTTTTAACGTAATTATATGCTCCATTAAATCGTAAATATATGATTGTTTTCCCCTTTTAGCTGTTTATTGTTTTAGTTGTTATTTTAAAATATATATATATATATATAACAGAAAAAAAAAGAGCATACCTAATTACAAAGTATATTGATATTTTCGGGCTGAGACAATCCCCAAGAGAGCTTCTATTAGAAGCAAGAAATGTTTGTTCGACGTCTAATCTCTTACCGTGCACGTGTAAAATTCATCCTCTGGGTTCAAAAAGGCAAATTTTTTTAATTTAAAAATAATTAATAAATAAAGGAGAAAGGGAACAACAGGCTTGTTTTTCAAGTAAGAACTTGTGCACGAACGTGCGGCTTTCTGGTTACTTATTTATTACAGTTCTGCTAGTTCATTACGGTTAATGAACACTATTGTCCGGGATATTAAGATCGATTTGTGTCCCAAAAAAAATCAAAATTTACTAAGTCCGAGATACAATTTTTCTATTCATTAAGTCGGAATCTAAATTTTTTAAGTTGACAACTTGTACTAAAAGTAAAAAAAAAAGACAAATTCACATAAGGCTCTAAAAAATAGATTTTATTTTTGTGGGTAGGTTTGAGTTTTCTTATGCAGACATATTTAGTTAATAAATTTAAGCATTTTAACTTTTGAATGAATAAAAAGAGAGAGAGAGAGATAATATATTGTTTATTTTTAAGATATCTTTGTGGAAAAAGGGTTTCCAAGCTGATAATAGGCCACGAGTATTTTTAAACCGCTGCGGGCGGACTCTTGTCCTGAGACTCGACGACAGCCGGTCACCGGCTTCAGCCCTTGTGGGCCCGACACACCAACCCAACCACCCCCCGGGTCACTGACACTTCACTGTACCGGTCACCGGCGCTGATCACTCCCATCCATTGACTACATTGAAACGTTCTTCAGAGGAAAAATCTTCTAATGCAGAGAGATTTGCTTCGATTCTCATGCATTACTATTATTATGACGAGGATTATAGCTACGACAATGATTGTGTTTGGTTCTAAAATTGATATTCTCAGGGATTACTAATCCATATGGCTTAATCAATCTGATTAAGCAACTCGAGTCGGTCCCCATTTCGACTCCCATACTCAATACACTGGCCGACTAAACATCAAAATGGGCCCCGTATCCAACCTCTGCAGCCGACCATATATCCGACCCCTTAAGACAAGACAGACCAGTTACCGACGCCCTCCGAACCCATTGTCGATTGACTACAATGCTTATACGGCCACACTTGCATGCTCACACTCTTCCCTCATCCTCTCCTCTCACTCTCATCAATCCCTTCATTGATTTAATTATCGGATGGCTCAACCTGAAAGAGACCGGATGCCGAAAGGAGTTGATCTTAGATCATTAAGCTGCTGGTGGAAATGTAAGTGTTGGTGAAGTATCTATCAGACGGAAAATGATATTCAAAATAATTTGCTATCATTGTTGACCACAACAAAATCAGAGTGGCGCAGCGGAAGCGTGGTGGGCCCATAACCCACAGGTCCCAGGATCGAAACCTGGCTCTGATATACAGAGCGGCTTCCCGCGTTGAATGTTTCTTTTTCGTTTATGCACTAATTCCCTGCTCAACTAGTTCTTCCTTCCAACTTGAATTGTCAGTAGTCCAAGGACAAGTGTGGGCTTCCATCTTTTTGTCCCCCTTTTGCAGGAAGAAGGGCAAATTTTAACAAGATGTGGAATTGAATTGTTGACCAATTGCCTGTAGGAGAAGATTGCCCTGCTTGAAGGTAAATCTCCTGATTCTGAAAAACAAAACTCTCGTTCCAACGGAAGCTTCCCCTGCAATAGATAAAAAGTTCTCTCCCCAATCTCTCCCATGGGGTCTTCTTTCTGATCAACCATGAAAATGCGGAGAGAAGTATTGATCTTTTTCTTTTCCCTGAGATTAAGATGGAATTTAGACTTCAGGCTTTAGCATCATTGCTCATTCTCCATTGTATCTGTCAGTGATCGATTGCAGTTGGGACATGTGAACCTGGGTTTTATACCTCCTTCTCCAGGCACACTGAGGACCACTGATGGAGGAAACAGCTGCTGACACCCTTTGACACTGCGGCGGCATTCTTGAACCTGTGTCCCGTATAATCCCGAGATCAAGACATAACCAATCAAATTGTAGAATTCACCTGAGTGCAAGGGCTGTTCGGACGCAGTGGAGGCAAGGAAAACGGTGGCAACAGGAACATGCTCCATATTTTTTTCCATAAAACCTATTGGGATCCTCTAGAGTTGAATGTGAACTGCACTCCAGAGACTGGGATTAATTTCCCTGAAAATCTAACTGTTGTTGAGCTTCTTGTGTTGGCATCAGAAGAGCAGTGGACAGCAATCACCTGTTCTCCGCACATATTGCAACAGTTTTAGCCACGAACATTGGAGTGCTGTCCACTATACAGTCGAATGTTACACAACTGACTATTATGCATAAAAATACCGACTACTGAGCCAAGTTTGTAGTAGTTACACGTTCAAGAGACACTGAAGCACGTTCCAGCAGATCCACTTGGAGAAAAGCACAGCAATATCAGGGGGAAAAAAAACGAAATGATGAATGTCCCATCTATATTGAGTTACAACCTCAAGTTAGGGAGACAGATGTGGCTCTTGGAAGCTGATTTGATTCAATTCAAGGACATTGACATGGACTCAGAGTGGGCTGATGAGAGTGAGAGCCCAGGCCCGACTCAGCGGCCTGGTTGGTTCTGTTCCACTGTGTAATGCCGTGACTTGAACAGGCAGGCAGTTCAATGCCTCTATGTCCACGGGGCAGATGACAATGTATTCGGGTTGTGATATTTGACTAGTTATTCTGTATCCTAGTAGATGAACGAGGATACAGAATTAGGATACAGTACATGAGGCCTTTCTCTTTATAGGTGGGCAGGAAGGTTGAATTTGGAGGAGCAGAAATACCGTTTTGCTCCTCTGATCCTTTTAGACAGCAGCACCTGTAATTAGATAAACTATAAAAGAAAGTTCGTATAGTAAATTGATCAAAAAAGTTTGATCAGGGACTCGATTTTGTAGTTACTCAAGTAGAGGAACTTTCTGCGAAATTTACAACAATTCTCCGACCAGTTGCCGTCGGGACAATTTCCTTTTTGCCCTTCGCCTTGTACGCGGCTTCTCCTCTCTTCCTTCTCTTCTCTCTGTTCGCATGGTCTGAGATTTTGATCTTCGGGAAGTTGGCCATATCCTTTTGTACGGACTTCTATACAATCGCCGTCGTCTTCAGTGCCGCCTCCGCCGTCCCACGGACAGAGGATGTACCCGCGGGTGGGTAGCCAGCACGGACCTGCCGGGGTGCCTCCACAGGTTGGCCGGCCCTACGACGCTCCCCATCCTCCCTCCTCTTCCTGTAAGCTGTCCTCTCCTTAACTGCTCTTATCGTGGAAACTTCCGATTGCGGATCGCTAATAATTTTCAAGTATTCCTTTTTGTTTGATGTGTGGATGACCCAAATGTTGCATTTTCGATTTTTGATGAAGTAGAAGCTTTGGAACTGAAAATCGAGCTGAAATTTTGATTGATGTTGTTGCAGCAGGATTGGGCATCAGGGTTACTATAAAGCCCGAGTACAGGATTAATCCTCTGGTAAGTGCGACGCCTTTCTTGTGACCGACATCCTTCTAACAGCTTGATTCAGAGCCTACTAATAGCCTATGGAAAATTCTTGTTTTGGATAGTTTAGTTCCTTCTTTTTGGGCATATTTCTGCAGATCTTGAATGGATATGGGAGTCGAATGTAAAGAAAGATCTTAGATTTTCTTTGTTTCAGAGATTGTCAGTGCTTTGACGAGGAGGTTATCTCCTCGTCAAAGATATAGGCTTTTGTTAATTATTACTGCAATTCTCTAGCATGGTCATGATTGCAGCAAACCTTGACGAGCGTGTTATTTATTGTGATCTTCCTATCAGTGGAGATGAATGGTCTAGTAGATTTGGAAAATGGGTGTTTAGGAGAAAAGGGATTTTAGTGCAATTCTGTGTTGTAAGGAGAAGGGAGCGCACCAACTTCTTATGACAAATATGGAAAACTGACTTTTTGAGCGGAGGGGTTCTGGGTCATTTATTCCAACTTTGGAATGAGATTGGTAATTCATGAAAATAGCGACAGAGAGAGATTGCTGATTGCTCTCTGAGAACAATCTTGTAATCCCTATCTGATTCCATTTTGTTATCTCTTTTATCTGTTAATTTTGTACATTAGATTTGTCTTGGATTTTCAGAGGTCCAGTAGCACTGAATATTGTTGTAATAATTGCCCATTCCCTTAAGACCTGCCTTTTCTCAGAGATATCAAGTTATCTTTCATCTCATTTCCATTTGCAGCCTCAAATGTTACCACATTTGGGAGATATACCTCGAAGCAATTTTCACTTTGACTTTGATTTCGAGAGAAAAATTCTCGCTGAAGCAGAGAAGGAGAACCCAAACTGGGGCAAGCTTGCTATGGAGAATCGACCATTAAGGACTGCACAACCAATTCCACCATCAGTATGCTAGCTGCTCTTGCTTAGATTTGCCTGAAATTTTGCTTTCATATATCATGTTATGGCCCTCTTTTCTTCGCATAAATCAGGTAGGTATAGCAAACATATTATTTTGCTTGTTAAGAAGCGGAATTTCTCTTAAAAAAATGATGAGAAGCTTATGATAATTAATCTTGTTTTTCGTCCAATGCTGCATACTTCTGAATTAAAAAAACATTTTCTTCTTAATCTTCCTGATGATATTGTACATCCTGGCTTACAGATTTTCATTGCTTTGTGCAAATAGGGTAAGTCAGTTTAGCACCATGCTGTTATCTTGGATTAAATAGTTATCACTTGTTTCCCACTTGCTTCATTTGATTGAGGCTCGTGTTGTGTTTCTTTAGCAATTTTCATATATGGAAAATGATTCAATTTTCAGCCATAAATTGGGTCAACATTTGGTGCAGGGTCCTGTTGGAGATTCCGTAGTTTCCAAGTACATTGCATCTGGTCTTAACCGTGAAGCTGTTGCTCTTGCTGTTTCAAAATATGGAGACGACCCTACCAAGGTGCATCCCAATCTTTATGCATCATTCAGTGTTCTAAAAATTATGCATTGTGGGAAGCATATGCACAATTATGTCAATAAATCACGTAAAATGCCGCTTATGATTTTTTTTGGGAGTGTAGGTTCATGACTATATGTGCAGAATTTCTATCTCCTGATGTTGGGTTAGGAGATTCTCATTACGGCTCCTTTAAAACCCTATTGATTTTTCCTTTCATCTTATAAACATTTTTCCTTACGAACTTTGGATCATAGATTCCACTGCTGGACCAGATGATGAATAACCTAAGCTATGCGTTCATGTTTAATTGTAGGGGTCCAACCATCTTTGTAAAAAATAAGATAAAAGGTATTTTAGATTTTATTTATGTAAATTGAATGTATAGGATATCTGATTTGTTTGCATATTTGGCTCCTGCAAAAACAGACTGGACAAGGCTTTTGTTCCTGGTCCGACTTGTTTGGTTTGATCAGCCCTGACTAATGTGGTTTCCCGATGCTCTTGTTTGGAGTTGTACCTTTTTTATCAGCACAAATGTTCTGCTTTTTGGAACTGTGCTTTACATCGCTTGTGCTTGTACTACAGTATATTCAGGCGTCCTCTACTAAAATGAAAATTTCATGTCTTGTCTTGAAAAACAGGTCAAGGAGTTCGTAAATGGATTCACAGCGCTGCGGGAAATGGGGTTCACTCCGGGCAGTGTTGCTGAGGCTCTATTCATGTGTGACAATGACACGAACAAGGCACTGGCACATTGCCTTAATGGCTCCACTTGAAGTCCTCGGTTACTGTTCTTTCGCATAGCAGAACACCCCATAGCATTTCATTTTCCAAAATCCGCTGGGCCGCTGGCTTGTAATTTGAAGCTGATTGCCCCTTTTCACCTCAGAACTGCGGTAACAGTAGTTGAGGGGGGGAAAAAAAAGGAGAAGGGGCTGATGGAGCACTGGCTAGGATTAAAGGATTTCCAGGAACCTGATTCGTCTTTGAGCCAAACAAAAATAAAGAAAAGAAAAGTTTTAAAATGTATTTAAAAGCCTTGTCTGCTCTTGTTTTTGTTTGGCTGGTCCAACTTGGGCTACCCGAGTTCATTATCTACTAGCTGGGCGTGGGTTCTGCTTTCATTCCAAACTCATTACCTATATATGGTCGTCTGTCCATCCACTTGCCGAGGATAGTGAGGTCCCAGGCTTTAACTGCAATTAGTAAGGTTTACTACGGTAGTTCGTGGATTGTAACCATGGAATAATTTACTCGAATTGGGGTACACTCCAACGTTTGTTGTGATTTCTCCATGGTTCAAATCAATCAGAGTCGGAAGATGATTGTTTGTTTGGGATCTTTGGGAGCTGCCGTCAGGTACACCTTTCTGCCCTGGATGCTGTAAGCTGGTAGGAATCGTGCCATGTCATCATAGTAATTTATCAACCAACCTGAGCTTTTATCTCGGAGTCAACGCCATCGAGCATGGCTGTCTCCCACCAGGAACCATGAGAACTGCCTCCCTTTGAGGTTGTTTCGTAGGTTGCCTGCAACATTCTTGGCATTGTGTCCAGAAGACAGGGAGCACTTCCACTGTCACAGCCAATGAACGGGTAAACCTTGATCCTCCGCCTTTGCCAGTTCATTACACCAGCACTGAAGACGAAGCAAGTTGGCCATGGCCACTGGCATACCTTTCCGAGGCCTAGCGAAGGTTGCATTGACAATTCCCTAGTTGCCATTCTGGCCCCAGCAGGTAATGCTGCTGCTGCATCGGTTCCAATCAGACAATGGAGTCAAGAAGCAAAGGAAGAGAGGTGAGGAGAATTGTACGGAAATACCGTATTTTAAAAAAATAATTCTTTAAAAAGCGTTCCGGATAAACTATTTACGTCAATACCGTCAAAAGATCGCATCTTCAACCTGCGATCTCATTTTTGTACTGAGATCGCATGTTGAAGATGCGATTTCTTTACAAATATAAATTTACTTAACAGAAAAAGAAAGGTTGAATGTAAAAACGGAAATTTTATTTTTACCTAAAATCGCATCTTCAAGATGCGATCTCTATGTACAAAAAATAACTTAACAAATATAAACAATGTATATTTGTAAAGAGATCGCATCTTCAACGGTATACACGGAAATAGTTTGACCGAAACGGTTTTTAAAGAATTATTTTTAAATTGTACTGTATTTCCGTACATTCCTCGAGAGGTGAGACCAGAAATCGTGAATTCTTTACACAAGATTTGCCTTGTGAAACCCATGAGATGATGTGATTTAGGGGAATTCTAGGATCCATGTTATATGAAAGAGCAAGCACCTAACGTCCATATGTCGGCCTCTAGACTAGACCAAACCAATTCCAGGCACTTGTCAGCCATAGCATGGGATGGACCATCAACCACTTCACTGAATTACCATAAACTCCCGAGTTCTGAAGCTCTGGTAGTCATATTCTCATCAAACGGCCGAATCTTGGACATTGATTAGGCAAAGTGAAGACAATAACGAGTACCTTTTAGAAAATGCTGATTTGATAAATTACTGAACTAGGTTGATGAAAACATGCTTAAACAAGACCACACCAGTACTTGCCGTTCGAATAAAACATCATGAAAGACACAAATAAAACAACTAAGCAAACTGCTAGACCCGAGAAAGGAAGCTAAACGTAAAAATATCTTGCCAGACCAAAATAGGAATAGCGGCCAGAGCTGATTCTCCACCATTGTCACATCAAGGTGGGAAGCACACGTCGTTGATCCATCTAGCTTGGGAACTACTACACTTTGCGGACCTGAATGTTGTGAGTGGATTGGAAACGCCAAATGGGCTGTCTCCCACTCTGCACCAGTGCAACTTCTTCTCCTTCCTTCACCATTCCTTGCTCCTGCGATGAATCAAAACCAAATCACAAAAAACAAAAATTAAAAAAGATAACAAGACAGAAAAGGTGGTTGATATTGAAACTCTAGGAAGCAGATGCTTGTGATAAGGAAGGGGGATCTGTTTCAAAACTAAGTTGTCCGACTTCCGCTGACAACTAATGTGCTTGAGATCTAACAGAAGCTGTGAACTGAGTGAAGTACCTGAAGCACGCTCAGGGCCCTGGCAAAGGTCTCTTCAGCATCATCAGAGAACTCCATGTATATGGGGCACACTCCCTGGTATAAGGCCAGTCTCTGCTGTATTCTCTTCCTGCAACAGACAAAGAACAGGACTATGACCAGTCTGATTGTCTGCCAGTGACAACTTAACAATTTATACCAACAGTTGAAGCAAGGTTATTTGGTTCTCAATGAGATAATAGAGCTGGATCTCGCTTACTCATTCGTGAAGGCAAATATGGTTCCAGAAGGGCGATAATGGCTCAGCAGGATACCCATGAAACCGGTTCTGGTGAAGACAACAGTTGAGATTCCGAGTGTGTTGGACATCATCGTTGCATGATATGCAAACATCTCGCTCATATGATTCTGCACACAATAATTGATGTTCCAGTTATTGCTGTTGCTGGAATTGCTTCCAATGGTCCAATTAACCAATAGAAGCCACAGTTCACAAGTTCTTATGTGGAAAGTGACCTTAAAAGCTTGACCAAGGTTAGACGGCATTTCTCGTGCAGCCATGGTTGCTTCAGTCCGCAGTGAGACAGTGTGCATGACTTTTACAGCTTTCAAGGGAAATCTGCATGCAAGCAGAGATTCTGATATTAGTCTACTAGAGAATCTGAAACTGAAATACCTCAGCTATTTCAATCTGCATCTTGAAGAAGACAATGAAAATTGCAACTGCTGGCATATGGCCTCTGTATCTTTTAAATAAATTTATATTTGCAGTGATAAGTGGACTTTGCTTGGAAAAAAGAGCACTTAAATCACCCAATTTTTCATCAGTTGTTCTATCTGATCCCTTTCCTGGTTATCAAGTCAAAGATGAAGTCCGAAAACCCAAATGTTCATTGAGTTGCCCACAATTTCCCTAATCAAAATTCATGTCATGAAATAACCATCTCGGAAGCAGTGACTTACTTCCCGTGAGCAGTTTCTCCAGAAAGCATAACTGCATCAGCACCCTCTCGGACAGCAATAGCAATGTCTGATACTTCTGCTCTGGTTGGAGTAGGATGGATGATCATGCTCTCTAACATGTTTGTTGCCACAATAACAGCTTTTCCCATGCTACGGCATGTCCTTATTATCTCTTCCTGCATTTGGAGAAAGAAGTGACAGTGCAAGAATGTCATTTAGTGCATGCAACAAATTACTACATGTCCTTCCCTTGCTGTCCAAGAACCAGCGAAATTACCTGTAAAAGGGGAACCTCTTCGATGGGGAGCTCAGCACCAAGATCTCCTCTTGCAACCATTGCCTACAACAATGACAACTGTATTATCTTTTGGGGTAAGGAAATATCGATCTGAGCATAAACTTAACACTGTTCAAGCTTCAGGTTCTCACTCCATCAGATGCTGCAATAATTGAATGCAGATTGGGTATGGAGTCCGCACTTTCAATTTTTACAGTGACATGTATATCAGCACCACAGCCTACCAATAGAAAGGTTAACAGTTTAGAACCGAAGAGCTCAAAGAGAATGTGATTCTTTGCTCCAGAAAATAACAGATATACATGTAGTTACTTTGCAGATAATTCTTCAACTCATGAACTACTTGAGCATCTTTAACAAAGGAAACAGCATAAAAATCAACTTTGTTCTCCACTCCAAATTTGATATCATCCCAGTCCTTCTCTGCATGGAGAAAACACGAGCCCTTAAATGTAAGCAAAAATATCCATCCAATAAGATGGAAGGAAAGGAGCACTCTACAGAGTCATACAAAGCATAAAAATGGTGCCTCAGGGCCCCACCTGTAATTGATGGTAAAGTAGCACTCTTTCCTCTTACATTCAAATGTCTCCTAGACTTGAGCTCTCCTCCATCAACAACTTCACATTTCACTGAATCTTCTGTCTTTGACTTCACAGTCAATGACATCATGCCACCTACAGCATGGTCATGAATAATGGAACGCAGTAACTCATACATGAATAACGATCCCATCCCCAACAAGAGAGAGGTAAATCTTCTTATGTTCATGACTTGTGAAAGAAGAACTCCCCTTCAAATTCAGAACTTCTTTTCATGGCAATGAGGAAGATTGCATAAGGCAGTTGCAAAAGGGCAATCATTCTATACACCTATTTAAGCAGCAATAATAAATTTCTATAGCATTTAAATGAAAGAGAAGACATGAATTTCAAAAAACAATGGAACTGTTTAATCAGTTGGCAGAGAGAAGATTAAGGCATTAAAAAGAAAATGCACAAGTTGGATCTGTGGAGTACCATCAACAAGAAGCATGTCACCCACTTCTACATCGTTAACAAAGTCATCGTAGTTAACGCTGACACAATCAGTTGTCCCTACCCCTCTTCGAATCGTGAAAGTGAATTCCTGTCCAGGGACCAACGTAATTGGTTGTGGCAAGTCCCCACTCCTAACTTCAGGGCCCTGAATTTAAAATGTGGAGACACCCAATGGAGAGATTGCTAATTAGAGAATTTCATATGAACTTGATTTAACAAACAGCATTTACAACCACTCTTTGCTCCTCTTATACATGTGCACTGCATCATATTTACCTGTGGCCTTCAAGAAAACCATGCATGAAGGTCCATAATAAAAATTCAAATTGTTCATGCCATAAATGTCCAAGGAAATTCCCAAAGTGGTGGCGTTAATATTTCTTCAGTGATCTCAGCATCAATTATCAATGAGACGCACCAAACTTGGGTAGTTTAGATCTAACCCTTTAATCTGATCAACCTATATAGGATAAATCTACAATATTGGATCTGCAAACAACCTTGATCCAGCAGAAGAAACAGAATAGCATGATGAAACTAGACGATGGCTCACCTTAGTATCAAGCATAATTGCAATCACATTGTCCTTGGACTGAGCATTGTATTCTTTGACCAAATCAATGACTTTCTGGTGAGAAGCATGGTCTCCATGAGACATGTTCAACCGAGCTACATTCATGCCAGCTTCAGCTAGCTTCCATATCATTTCCTTTGTGTTAGTGGAAGGACCAATCGTGCAGACAATCTTAGTCTTGCGTCTAACTGTTGGCTTGGACCACATAGCCACTGAAGTGTCGCCGAGTTGCTGAATTCCCTGCATAAAAAAACCTTCCACATCTTGAGCAGCACTTTGAAAAAACCTTGAGGAACTTCCAAAACAAAGCAACTGCAATAGGTTCTTGTATTAAAAGATACTAGACGAGCACTCGTTTAATCCTAAAAAACGAAGCAGCGAAAAATATTTTTTCCTTTCAAGAATATCACGTCTGAGCAGTCTGCCAGCATAAAAAACAGTACATGGATGTAGATGACACCTTGACCTTACTCAACCTAACCATTTAATTTTATACATTTAAATCAACCCGAATCATATATTCAAACTTTATCTAACAGATTCTATGCTGTTTTTCAAATTATGGTACGATTACAAACCTCATTGTCCGTTACATACTCCCCAGCTTCTCTCCTCTCTCAACTCTTGGATCAGATGATGCTCAGTTTATGAAGCTTAATATAAATATTCAAGCAAAGATGACGATCAATGAGCCTATAAAAAAAAAATTCTCTTGTTTTCCCCCTTAATCATGAAGCCGCCAGAAGAAACAGTGAAAATACAGCTAGCAACAGAAGACCACTGCCGTGCCAAAGCAATAAAGTCACATTTGCTGCAACAGTGATCAGCAAGATTTCTTGATTCAACACAAACCTCGGGGACATCCTCGGGTGTGACTGGGACGATCGTCGGCTCGGTATCAAGAGTCCTCCTCGCAGTGATCGGGGAGGCCCTGGACGCGGCTCCTCCTCTCACCCTTTCCTCGCGCTGGAGCACCCTGGAAATGAAGCTCGGCGGCTTCAGCTTCTCTGCCCGCTCCTGCAAAGATCCAGAGCTGGGGATCTGCAGCGAGGCATGGAACGATCTGTTGGCCACTATTTGCGACATTTCCAGCGGTGCTCTGGGGAATACGATCTCCTGTGGAAGCGAAGACGGAGGAAGAAGAGGTTCCCGGAGGAACGAAGAGGGAATTAAAGTTCTTCGTTGCTAGAAAAATGTCGGAGGCTTCGTTTGGAGATATCGCCGCAGAGTTTGGCGGCAGGTGGAGAAGAAGGTTAACAGTCAAGAAGCAAGCTCAAGCTTTGAATGTATCGAAGTGGAAAATTAAGAAATAATTATTTCATTTTATTTTATTTCGTTTTTCCTCGCCGACCGATTTTTCGTTGAGTTTAATGAAAGCTGCTGGGTTTTAGCAATTAATGCCGATGCGCTTTTTTTTTTGCCAACAATATCCGGCGTCGTAATAATCGACCAATTCATCGGACGGTGTATTACATAGTTGGGGGCTTGTCATTATACTTCAAATACCGACACTTGAAAAAGTCAAATGATGAATATAATCTGCTGCATATTGTTAACTTATCAAAAGGTCCACTACTTTAGTGACAATTAATGCAATGTATTATTGTACAAATTACATGCTGCATTTTTGTCCATATTACTTACTAAAATGGAAAATTAGTAACATGTTGAATTCCTATTTTTAGTTTAAAGTGTTTAAATATTTAGAATTTTGTTAATTGAACGACTATATTTCACTTTGTAAATCAAATAATTAATCAAGTTGAAGTTTATGTCTTTCTGATTTTTCGATGTAAGGAGTTGGGCCCACAAAGAATCGGGCTTCTCCACAAGCCCATTCGTCACGCCGCCGGGCTCGGCGGCCCCTCGGACAGGGCTTAAGAACGTCGACCGGGGTTTCGATTATATTTCTCTTGCTCCCCCGAAGTTTTACTTAAGCTCACGCTTGACCCTAAAGTTTAAATTTTGTTGATTTTAAACCCAGAATTTCTTCATTTAGTTATATCACTCAAACCTCTCATATCATCATGTTGTTGTGTCACTATAAATTCAAGTTGCATTCACCGTTAAACTCTCAACTTATCGTAGAAATCTAACGGGAAACCCCAAGAAAAGAGCTTCTATACGTTCTTATTTTGACATTTGAAATGTTGATTGTTGCTTGTGATCAAACTTTTTGGATGTGGAGGGCCGGGTTTTTACATGGTGCTGAACGAGTATATATCAGAGCTTCAATTTGCAAACTACAGGGAGCATGTTGACTCAAATACAAACTACATGGTGCGAAATGGTTGAATATGAAAATTCTGGGAGAAAAATAGAATTGGCTTGTAATAAGGCGGAAATATCCATTCCCTGCTCCGGGCTTCGAACCTTCGATTGGCTTCGTAGGTCTCTTACCTACAACTTGCAGCAGCTCCGCCATAGCTGTTGAGCTTAAGCTAGCGTTTAACTCAGCTCCGTCGACTTCTGCTGCGCTTCGTTCTTCAATCTGATGCGGAAAAAGAGGGTTTTGATCTGCCTCTGATGCGTAATAAGCTGCAGCTTTACGAGTGCAGGTGCTGCCTCCATGCCAGGTCCTTGTTGCTGCCCTGTGCTCTCCTCCCCTCCCGCTTTTCCTCCCAGGGCGAGAATTAGGAAGTCCCTACATCATCCAAGCAGTTCGGTTTCTCTACTCCATCGACACTTACTACCTCGAGCTGGCTCTTCCTCTAAGTCCTCGAAGCATGTAAGCTCTCTCTCTCTCTATTGACTCCAGTATGTTTAGGATGCTGGATTCTGCATTTTTATTTCAATTTGTGGAGAGGAGAGTAATGGAATTCGAGATTGTATTATTTCTCCTGCTCTGTTGGAGCCATAATTAGCCTAGTTTAAAGTGTTGGGCTTAATCGGCAAGCACCGGTGTTGTGTGTTTTGAAGAAAGAAAAAAACAAATCTTTTGCTCCCGTCAAAGTCAGTTTGCTTTCTTTGGCTTCATGCAATGTTCAAAATCTCAAATTAGTTTCTGTAATATATTGCAAAGGCATGTAGTTTTGATTTGCAGTCCCAATCTGTCAGGATATGGCTAATCCAAGAAGCTTTCTGTATCTTATAGCGTATGGAGTTTTTGTGATTAGCTTTTCTCTCATGACTCGACATTTATCTTGCAGAGATGGAGATTTTCATGCTTCCAGCATGATGAATATTCTTCACGTCGTCCTGAAACCGAGTTGGAGTATGTAGAGGAGAGCAAATTAGCAGAATTGGAGAAACACAAACTTGGTGAGTCCAATGACAAGAGAAAGGATTGGTTAAGGAGTCTTCATGAGGTAATATTTCATCAACTCTCTCTCCTTGAAGGTTAGCTAGACAGAGTTTTTTTGCCTGAGAATTGATGTTGCTAAAATAAAAAATTTCATGGTTTTTGTTTTGGGTTTCCTGCGTGGCTTGTTTTTGCCACGATCATCAATGTGGTTGATAGATAATGAATTATGGAAACTCTGTATGCAAACTCAGGATCAACTAATGACCTATAGATTTTAAAACTTTTTCTACTTGTAACCTCCCGGCCCTTTTGTCATATAGACACAATTCTTGAGATACTTCCTGAATAAGGCATGTAGACACAATTTTAATTAACTTCTCATCTATCAGGTCTCCAATTCAATTTTCAACTCAAAGCCATGGATGGTGCCATGGAGTGCAAGTACAATTCTGCAGGTCTATTTTGCTGTCCTCCTCAATCTTCTCGATGTAGTTTTTACCTTCTACATTTATGCTACTTGAACTTTATTCCAAGGATGATATATTTGCATCATAAGACAACTCTTCACTGCAATTTCAATAATTTTATGGTCTCATCTGAGAAATTAACATTTAACAAATGGATAGCTTGATTTCTATGCGGTGCCTTATAAAAATGATCACTGCTTGCTGACTGACAAAAGAAAGATACCTGTTAATTAGGCCATCTATCAATCTTTTAGCAATAAAAATTTTGTGCTGTAGCTGTATCCTATAGTTGCCTGTTATATCTTTTCTTCAATAGGCCTTTAATATTTCCAGATCGAGCAGCATCTCTTGGGCTAACAGAAGTGCTTGGACACCCTGCTATACTAGTTGGACCTTTTCTCTTGCAAATAGAATTATTATTTTTGCAAATCTCTCTGGTCACTTTTTGGAAAATTGGGTATAGTTGGACACGGTTTCTGTATACCTTAAAAGTTATTCCTTTCTGTTGGGATTTCTCCTGGATCTGTAATAGGACTAAATCCACTAGGCACATAAAATGCAAAAACTTGTCTCATGCTATGGAGTAGCTTAAATCATTTGGAGAACTCGCCATCGGTTCCTCCACCCTAAACCCTATGAATTCATTGACCATCATGAACTGCAGCACGAACAATTAATATTTATAAACATCCAACAATAAGGATGGATTGAACCTATCTTGTATCTCAAAAGGTAAACAACAAAAAACAAAAGAGAACCATAATAAGAAGTTGCCAGGCTTGCATCATCTGAGTGATAGGGAAAAAAATCTCACGAGGCAACAAGAAAGAAGTAGCTTTGAACATACAAATAACAATCAAAGAGGTAAGAACTAATCAAGTTGCTGGAGACAAACAAGCAAGTCTTCTTTTGGCCAGCTTGTGAGCACTATAAATTGTTAATCAAAGCTTGTTTCCATCTTAAATTGTTATTTGAGATGAATGAATGTGTGGTAATGATGCTCTGTTCAGGTTTGGACCTGAAACTAGAATCCAACTTATGTTGGCTAATCTTTGGTATATTAATATATTGGATAGATCTTGGAGTTGGCAAGTTTGTATTCACTGTCAATAGTTTGCTAAGCTTTGTTTTCAACTTCTTCTAAAGGTTTTAGATATGAGGAATTCTTGGTAATGATGCTTCATTCAGGTGTTGGACCTGAAAGTAAATCCCAACTTATGCTGCTAGTTTCTGGAAGTTGAATGTACTTCAAAGATATTGGAGTTGTATCAGTAATAATTTTCTGGTATTGCAGGTAATGCTTCTGTGGATTTCTTCCTTCTGGTTCGTAGGATCATGGATCATTCCTCTCCTAGCGCATATCATGGGCTTCCGAAAAGAAACCCTAACATACAGAGGCCAGGCGCTATATAGTCTCCTGACTGATGTGGCTGAAGGTCTTGCTGGAATTGCAATTCTTCACCGCTGCCTTGCAAGATTCCGTCCACTTCCTTCTGATTGGTTCCGGTTTAGCCTTCACGGAAATTGGCAGATTGATGTAGGTCTAGGCTGCCTCATGTTCCCTCTGGTCAACCGTCTGTCTCAGGTCAACCTTAATTTGGTTCCAGTTCTTCCCTCTGCGCCTGTCTCTGTCTCAAGCGTCGAGCAATCGATCCTTGCACGAGATCCAGTGGCAATGGCACTATATGCTATAGTGGTCTCAGTCTGTGCCCCATTATGGGAAGAGATTGTTTTCCGTGGCTTCCTTCTTCCTTCCTTGACGAAGTACATGCCTGTATGGTGCTCAATTTTGGTGACATCTCTAGCTTTTGCATTGGCTCATTTCAATATGCAGAGGATGCTACCACTCATATTCCTTGGATTGGTGATGGGCACTGTCTTTTCCCGGTCGAGAAATTTGCTTGCATCAATGCTCTTGCATAGCCTCTGGAATGCCTTTGTCTTCTTAGATCTTATGAAATAGATACTCTGGGAATGTACATTCTTTTAATCGATTAAAAAAAATGCCATTATTGGTCTCCCAAGTGCATTTTCCCCTTTATAAACTCTTAATGAAGTTTGGGGCTTTCGAGTCCTTTATGTAGGGGGAAGGGGTAATTCTCTTTAGTCCTGGATGCCCCATTGATTTGGTCGATTGATGAAGTAATCCCAGGGCCTGAGTATTTTGTGCGCCAATGCTGCTAATGGGTAACTTTCTAAGAGAAACCAAATTACTACTTTCACTTGCTTATTCTTTTTACGGAGGGATGAGGCAACTTCCAACTTTTAGAAGATGTATACTTGCTCAGTGCGCTCGACAATGACTTGGTGATAGTGGAAGCTGGTTTAATTTTTGGTAAGTTTTGCTGTAAGTTCTCTCCTGTAAATTGCTTTTTCATACATCAATCAAGATCTCTTTCATGATGAATTCATGTACCGTGAAAAAAACATTCTGTTTGGAGCTGAATCCTGCTTTTATGAATTTTGGATTCTTCAAGAAATTGCTTACTGTCCCTAAAGGGGACAACACTGGAGGGACCAATTGCCTTTTAGGTCATTTTCACTGCTAGCTTTCTGTCCCAGAAGCCTTAGTTTATGTCCATTTCATCTACCGACAGCTTTGGGAGAGCCTTCTGACTAACAAGCCCTTCCTCCTTTTTCCTATGTAAATTGCTTTTGAATGATAGGTTCGTTTGCATGAAAACGACACAACTTCCTCAAAGCATTTAAACTCGGGTGGGGAAAGATTCCATTTCACCACCAGACCGTTAGTGGTTGTAAAAGCTTGAGATTTCCTTGCCATTCAAGCTCTGGTGATATTTTGTCTTTCCCTCTTGTTTTTTCCCTTTAGATTTCACATGAATCCAGTATTGCATAACTCAAGGACGAGATTCATCTACATGCTGCTACAAACAGCATGTGATTTTATCCATTGTTCTGACCCTTTGAGATCCGTTTGTATGCTGCAGTAAATTTGCCAGATTATTTTGCATGGTTTCCGTTACAGGAAAACAGCGATCGATGATTGTGGTTGTGCTAATTATAGCGTTGCTCCGATTTTGTACATTTGGATGGGTAAAGTACTCTTAGGCCAGTATGATGTTTCAGTTTAAACTAGCTTGGAGATTGGATATACATGATGACATGCCTCGTGCTTTCTCAGCATCTTAAGACCCACTTACATTAATTTATTGCCTGATTTGCTTTGTTAGTTAAAGTACTGTTGTTTAATTTATCAGCACTTACATTAATTAAATAACTTGTCGTTACATTGTGCCTGGAATTGCTAGGATGTGAACATCGGGAAGGCAAGATCATCCCCTCGGATCAGGCCCACCTGCTACGAAAAATAAAAAACACAAACCTCCCTGACACATGATCACCCTAAGGAAGAGAATTATGTTCAAGAAACTGCTGAGACTTGGGTGCATGAATCTTGCTTTCCGTAGTTTTCCATTCTTTATGGAATACTGCATCTGAATAAACATTGGAAGCATAATCATTGGAAGTCCTTATTACTATTAATTTTTTATTAGGCCGTTTCTTATGCAAGAATCTTTCTTGTCTTCCTTTAGATTTATGTTCTGATAGTCTCCATGCAGCAAGCTGATTCAGAAAAGAAAGCATCTTCTTCGTGAAGCCTTATAAAAAAGGAGAATGTTTTAAAGATAAAAGCAAAGCTTTTTTTTAGGCTTAAGATTAAGTCTACCTAAAAACTGTTTACTTGCTGTAGGACATCTTGGGTGATTGTGGGGTTCGCATTTCAGTTTCCTTGTTCCTTTTCTCAATTATTAGATTTCACTGTCTCTTCTCAGACAACCACACATACCTCTGTTGGGCAGAGGATATTGAGATACTATATAAGCACAAACTCTCACATGCACAAAGACACACACAAAGGACTTTGCATAAGTGCCATTTGAGGTCTCCTGTTGTTGTCCTTTGAATTTATATCGCTCTCTTTTCAAATCTGGAAACAGGGGTGGCGGCAATGGATGCTTCTCGACCTCTGAGCATTGAGAGCTTCTCATACAGCTGGTTAATGAACCTCAAGCCATCTCAGGAAGGACTTGACAGCTCCCTTAGAGCCTCTCTCGAGTCACCCGATGAAGCCTCTTACATTGAGATGGACCCGAGATTGCCTCCATCCAAGAGATTCTACCGGAGATCAAGCTCCCATGATTTCAGGTTCGACTTTCCAGCATCGCCAGCTCCCCTTACGCTAGTTCATGCAGATGAGCTCTTTTCAGGCGGTTATGTCTTGCCAATTTTTGCCAATCCAGTGAAGATTAAGACTTATGAAGCCGAGTTCGACTCAAACAAAACTCTGCCTCCCTCTTCTCATCCTGCTAAATTTTGCCCTATTGAGAATAAAATCCATTCGCCTTCATTGAGAAGGTGTGGCAAATTATCAAAGCAAGTCTTCCATAAGTACTTCCAATTATTTAAACCACTGTGTCAAATTATCCGGAGATGCAAATCAAGTGCTAAGAGAGAGAATTCAAGAACTCAAGCGGGCAGGAACTGTGTTTATCCGGCAGATTCTTCTCCAAGGATAAGCTCTGCATATTCCGTTGACAGCTGGAGGAGGTCCTGTGATTCGGATATCTCGATCTACGAGGCTGTTCTCCATTGCAAGAGATCCATAGGTACATATAAAAACTATTTACTGAATTATCAATGCCGTGTTTTTAGGAACTTTCTCACGAGTGACGATATGATGCCGGTACCATTTTTCCCTTTTTTCAGGAAAGTGATGTCTGAAGGTTATTTGAAGATGAAAGGGAGGGAAGAGGAGCGAAGAGGAGATGAGGATAACTTCACCGAAGGAGATGATGGTTGTCAAGATCGTTCTCATTTACATGTCTTAGTGTCCTCGAGAAATTCTTGAAATATGGAACTTGTATAGAAATCTTGAATGTGTGGAAATTGGTCAATGGAAATCCTGCAGCGGGTGAGGAAGAGGAAGGACCAATACGATTTTTGTTTTGATTCTCTTTTGAGGCGGGGAAGCTTCCCAGATAGTTCAAAAATCTTCCCTAAGTTCTGTAAATTGTTCCTACTCAATGTTATCATGATCTTTGTTCATCTCATTGAACATCTACGGAATCAATCAATGAATCCTCTTTCCTTATGCACACAGTTAGTTCCGGCCATGGTTCAGGAACCGGCGGTTCCGGTTCCGTGGCCCCCTGGAAACAGACAGTTCCGAACCGCAGTTCCATCCGGTTCCGAACCGGCTGTTTGGACCCCTGCCAGCTAGGGGTTAGGCAATTTTTTATTTTTTTTAAATTTCTCTACGGTTCCGGTTTGGAACCTCCGGTTCCAGGCTGGTTCATGTTTCGGTTCAGAACCGGCGGTTTCGGTTTCTAAGGCAGTTGGAACCGGCCCTAAACCTTAGCTCTCACGGTTCGAAGACGGTTCCGGGCCGGTTCCGGTTTTGACCGGTTCCGAGCCCAAACCGGCCCGTGGCCACCACTACACACAATAGTAGCAGTCCATCCAAAGGAGTTGCCTCGACAACTTCTTGCACCGTTATCTACTTACAGTTGCTTGCTGTTCTAGAATTCAGAACTTCTTGACATGCCTTTTGCCAGTGTTAAGTTTTGCGTCTTGAACAGCTTTGGAGAATTAAGGGCAGATTGTAAGTTTGCATGGACTCGATTCTTAAACAAAACCAGTCACAACTACTCAAAAATCTCCTGCTCGTGGCATAAAAATGGTTCGGGCTTTACCAATCTGATCCTGAATGGATGGGTTTCAAGTGAAGAAAGAGTTGAGAGAGACTTTCACGTGCCAACTTGCAGGATAAGTAGACACGGACAATGGCTGTTAGGAGATGAGCCAAAACTCTCATCTCTCAACCTTACTCACTTCTCTTTCTTCATCTTCTTTGGATCTTCTGCTTCTCTATCCATAAAAGCACAAGCAGAGGCCATGTCCATATCCCTTTCCTTCTTGCTGCGATCAATTCTTCTTGGAGGGGACCAGAGACCAGTAACATGCTACTTGTCTCTCTTCCATCAACTCCTTCGATTGCAAACCGGGATTATTTGAGATTACCGGTCCCCGCAATTCTGATTATTGGTATTTCAACCTCTCTTCAGGTGAAGAAATATTGGGAGTCCTTTCCGAGCTTGAAATGCAGGAACTGGGATTCGTGATCATGTGGCCGGTCCACTACCTGGGGGTGCTTAGATTGTACTTATGGAAATGAAGGAAATTGCTCTTTATACACCTTCCAAGGTGAACTCTTATTCTGTGTGCTTCTCATTTTGACTGGTAAGTTTACCCAAACAACTGGTTTTTACCCCATTTCATGTTTGAGAGGAAAGAGATTGGAGCCACTTCCCTCCAAAGAACGCCGCTTCAGGAACTGCACAAACATGCAACAATACAGATCCGTGATGTGCCAGTGGAAAATCTCCATCCAAGTTCATCTTTTCGAACTTCAGGACAAATACGGATGCAAGTAGTCTACTCTTTGTTGGGAATTTCGTGAAAAGCTGGACATTTGCAGGATTTGAGCAGAAGTCCCTGTCAATAATGAACTGTTCGAAAAGCAAATTATTAATAAAGTTCAAGCAGCAAGCTTTCAATAGAGCACGTAATGTATCTGTTGTCTATAGACAGTAAAATATCAACTGATAGAAGCCCAGTGTCACTTTCTAATTCTACACATGAGTGGCACTTGTAGATCACTTTCAGATGTGGACCTTTCAGCATATAGTTCCAACTTAGAATTATTGAAGAACCTACCAAATTCGCAAATAGCATGTTTCTCAATGTTCTTACCATGGAGAACCTTACTTTTTTCTGAAAGGCTATTCAGATAAACTGAGATTAGCCGCTTCACAAGGCGATTTCTCTGGCTACATTACTTAGCTCCATCTCCAAGCATAAGCTTTCTCACAGTCAACCGGGAAACTTCCTTGTACTATATCAGAACATCCAATGCAAGATTTCAATAAATTTAGAAGCTATATGAAAACTGTAATCAAGTCTGGTACTCGTCTAAGATTTTTGGACACGAGACTTTCCTTATTGGTTTCAACCTTGGATCCTGGATCTGCTGGAATGATCCTTGCTGTTGTTCCTCAATTTCCACTGCCTCTGATAGAGAGTCACAAACAGGACACCATATTGGGCCAGCCTGATGGCGAAGAAGAAGAAGAAGAGGAGGGAAACTATGGCACTTCCCTTAGTCCATGGAAGTGCCTAAGAGGATCCCCACGATGTAATGCTCCAACGCCCTGCTGAATTATAAGAAAATAAATGTACTGATATCAACGGAACCATATAGAAATTGCACATCTCGGGAAACTGTGGCAAGTATCAGTTATGAAGAAAACAAATCAACCACTCACTGTTTATAATATGAAGAAGATGGAAGTGATGAAAACTGAAAAGAGAAGGAAAAAAATGGCGATATGCAGAAACTCCCCAAAGCATGGGAAGCCAATTGAACTTAACTCTCACGCCTACTACAGCAAGCAATAGTGAATTTAAGCATCATTTATGTCTATGTACATATATGTGCACACACAAACACGAACTTAGAGGAATAGAATCGCTGAGTGGCTGTTGGTGATGTACTATGATTGGCAAGCATAAAGCTTTACCAGCAACTTCATTCATATCCATCTTATTCGAGTCTGCTTGCACAAATAGTAACCCATGGAATCGGGTGAAGAAGAAAGTATGCCAGTAGGCAACTCGAGCCATAAATGAGAAATTAGCGCGTCAGCACGCCTGATTGAAATTACAAACAATACACTTCTGCGAGGAACTAGAAAATTGTGGACATCCATACATCACTCGAACGGTCAAATATAGATCCATTGTACGGAGGATAGATTAATATGAGGCCATTGATACTAGCGTTTAAATGCATGCCCCATATGGTTGAGCCAAATTCACGAGTTTGTTCTTCTGTTTTTAAGCTCCATGGTAGATCTGGGCTTTGTTAATTGCCCATACTGAATGTAAGCGTACCCTGACGGATGATCTTCAACATTCGAGCTTGTTTAGCTCGGAAAATTGTTCTTGTTTTCTATTTTCCTTTTTGTGCGATAAGAATAAGAAATAATATGCTATGGCTTCAATTCAATTTGGTCCAGAAGAAGTTAAACATGGGAAGATGCGGCAATTCCGTAACGCATTTCTTGGGGCAGACGAACATATATATGTACCATGCGACCTGGTATCCAAGTGTGTGGCAAGAGTCATTGGCTATGGAAAGACATGGAAAATGTTGGTGGGACCAACGATTCGAGGCTTGGTTGCCCTGAATCAGGGGCTTTTTCAACTACCCGTGATCACATTCAGAGAGCAAAGTATCATAAACTTCAAGTTGACACCGGACGAGTGGTGTAGTAGCAGTAAAAACGTTGTCAAAGTCAGTCATAACTCACTTTTAAGTTAATGCCGCCGGCGTTAGACAAGATTTGATCATCCGATTCCCCCTCCGAATAATCCTCTCGAAAATGTCATAGCAGGTCAAGAGAGATAACTGAACTGCAAAAGGGCTTCCAAAGCCACAGAGAGAAATTAATGAGAAGGTATTCCTGGGGTGTCTGCTGTTTAGAGCTGCATCTTTTGCTTGCCTTGTGAGCAACCCTATACCTACTGACCTCACAGATGAGATCATACATATACATGCATTTATCTATATACATGTATAATCTCAAGTACTGTCTTTGGAAAAAAGGAAGATTCATCTGCCCTGAAAAATGGGAAAAAAATTAATAATAAAACGGATTCCGGTAAAAAGTGACGTTAAAACGCTTTCTGATGCTGATGTAACGAGACCTGCACTTTTCAGAGGCTCGGGCTCTGTCTATGGTCTTTTATTATTTCCTCTTCTTAATGGGGTTCTGTTGTCCACGTGGAAATTTTAAGAAAAGAAAAATCTCCCCGTGAGCCTATCCATTGATTAAATATTCGGCGTGCATTATATAACAGATTTATTATAAAATTTTTTAAAATTTTAATACATATAAAGTTTTTACAATTTTCAAGAATCAACTGTACATGTATCAAGATCTAAACGGTAATTCACACAATAACTCATTATATATTACACAATGCCACTCGGTAGTAAAGGAACATATAGCTGGTGCTATCGAGCAAGGTTAATAGGAAAGCCAACATGGATTTGTCGACAGTGGTACCTCTAAATTAACTAATTTAATGTAAATTCATTATGATCATGAGATTTATTAAATTTCTGTATATGAAGTGAATGCACTGAAATAAAAATTATGAAAAAAAAGTATAACATTATATGAAAAAGATAATTTCTTTTCACAGTATGTTTCACCTTTTTTTGGGCCTAGTAGCATTGACATAGAATATCAAGTGCTATGCTCTTTTATAGGGAGCTTCCCTGGTCGATCGAGTGCATACATGAGAAGTATACAATGTTTAATCTTAATGTACATATCTGCGATTCTGCGAATTTTGAAAAGCTTGGAGGGAGAAATCAATCTCCCATAAAGATCCAAGATGTATGGGACAAGACAAATTAAAGGAATAGATCCAAGATGAAAGGGAACAAGGAAACATGCAATGCCATTGCCAGGACCCTTTACATACAAAAAGCAGTCAAGTAAGTCACTGTGGTTCTGCTTCCCCCACTCTCACTTGGAAAGCGGTTGAAAGTCTAAGCCTTTATGAGCATTGAGTACATCACTTTCTCTTCTCGAAGGGCGTCTTCCTGTTTGTGTTCGGTTTGTAATCAATCCAACCACGCATCTTGGTCAAGACTACTACCTCACTCCGATCTCATAGGCCAATAGAGCCTCCGCCATGGCCAGCCTTTCGGAGTCGATGGCAAGGTGCACTAAATTTGCACGATCATACAATTCTTGTTTTTGCCCTTACTGATGCATACGTACATGAGGTTTATGGAATAACAAAAGACACCACAATCAATGCAATGACACATGCATCCAGTGCATGGATTTTATTATAGTTTCTACATTTGTTTATCCACTCACAGCCGCAAGCGACAAGCAAATGCCAAGTCCAAATCCTCTACAAAAGCCCTCCACTCGATCCTTCATTCCTAGAGCAACACCTACTCAGCACTCGCCCCTGTTTTTTTTTTTCAAATCGTCTTCCAAAAGGCAATGGAAGCTCTCAGTTTTCTGAAGTTCTGGAGATCCACCATCTCCATCTCCCCTACCATCGAAATTCCTCCTCCTCTCGGCGACGACGATGACTCTTTCTTTGAGCTCGATCTGTCCCTGCCCGACATCGACACCAAGAACTCCGAAGCCAAGAATAATCATCCCCCGTCTCAAACGACGTCCGAGAAGAGATCGACCCCCCGTGAGCCGATCGTCTCTCTGTCACCAAGCAGTCTCTTCTCGAAAGGCAAGATCATCCCAATCGAAGCCCCGCCCACTCCTCGCCCTCAGTCAAATATCTTGCTCTTCAAATCCCCGCCGAAGTTCCGAATCTCGATGTTCAGGAAGTCAAAGTCAATGCCCAACCAGAAAGCAGGGGAAACAGAGGAACCCCTGTACTTGAACAGAGCAAAGAGCAGCCTCTCACCGAAAATGAGTAAGTTCAGCGTTCTTGGGGACGGTGACGGTGAGATTCGCGGCGGCACGGACGGTTCTCTGTCGGATGGTTCCGCCTCGAAGAGGTTCTCCAAGGACGGGATGCAGAGGTACCTGAAACTCGTGAAGCCATTCTCTGTGAAGGGCTCCGAGAGAGACTTCGAAGACGTCAAACTCTTCTCCGTGAACCTGCCGAGGGCATCTCCGTCGTCGCCAGCGACGGCGAGGAAGTGCGTGGGGAAGGGAAAGATGACGCCGGTGAACGGCTGGGTGTCTCCGGCGAGAAACGATGACTCCTGGGCTCAGCACCACGATGGGATACAGGGGGCTATCCTCTACTGCAAGAAGTCATTCCACTCTTCTAGAGGTATCGCATTTGCGAAGTTCAGGCTTTTCTCTGTCAAATTGTGCTGCACACACACTGAATAGTTTCACGGCAATTCATGATCTGACATTGAGTTGCTCTTGTTTTAGATTGCTCTCTAGTCTCGAAATCCACCAACTACGGTATGCAGAGGGAGCTTTCGGTTCCGGCGACTGCCTAACTCGGGTGATGAAACTCTCGTTCCATAAGGAACAAGGCAAGTTAGGAGGAAGGAAAGAGGCTGCCGGGCTTCTTTAGAGATGCCTTGTGTTGCCTCTGTTGCTCTGTTTGTGTTTTTGTTCATGTCCATGTAGAGAAGAAAGCTACCCCTTCACTTACGAAGTGAGTAGTAGAGTAGATTAGGAAGGACCACTTCGTAGCCTCCACCTGAAATGATGGGTTATGTATGTATGATGAAAGGAAACCCAACTGAAAGAAATGACAAAAACCTCATGTCTTCTCCTGTTTAATGTAACTGCTGTGCATGTCCTTGATTAATCACTGTCTGACCTGCTCGGTTACGTGGAATTACGCAAATCTCCGCCGAACCCAACTCGAAGATCGGATCTTATGCTCTTGAATTGCTAATAATGGAAGAAAAATTATCCAAGTTTGCAGCTTTCAGGTCAGAACAGCTCTGCCTTCTGAAAATTTAATCCATTGCTAAACGAGGGTCAGGGCCACAGTCAGCGGATCTTGGGATTCAGATGCCTTATGTTGTCAAGACGAAAGCTGTGAAATCTTTTCCATGTGAGCATTTTTTCTTCTGATTTCTATCTTAACGGACCACGAGTTCTGTACTCAGGTTTAGCGTGGTGTTAGCGCACACAGTTGGCTCTGATACCATGTGAAATTTCCACCCGGCTCATAAGAGATTGAACTCATGTTTATCCCAAAAGGTCAAACTGATGGGATAGTGGTACCCACTCTTTTATAAACTATATTTCAACTCATTATTTTTACGATGTGAGATTTATATCTCAACAAAAGTGCCATGGACAAAGTTTAGTCAAGATTGTATATTACTTAAATTTAGAAAGTTAAAGCGATTCCTAACTAAATCACATTCCAACCAGGTCCAAAACTTTGCTCAATGCATCAAATTGATCATATGCGTACCAAGGAATGGTTTGGAAACGGGAACCTAACTAACTTGGCAATCATCTTTAGTGGGAGCTTCATGGACGAAGGCTCGGTGATAAATTCGAACTTCTTGCCCACTGCTTGTAGCTCTCAAGAAATTATTGAATGATTCAGGTGCACAAATGACGCAATTTGACCGTAAGAAATAAGTAGTTTGCCTATGCCCAGGCACAGGTATTTCAAGAGACAAAACTCAATCCTATCTGCACGAGATATCTCATTTTTATTGTTGATTCCCTATATCCGAACTCACCACAAACCATTTTGCACATGAAATGGTAGGTCTCGTGATTCATCAACGTTCGAGGAAAACCGATTCGTTGCACTGCCTGAGAACACAAGGCCGACAGAAGGGTTACTATTATCTAGGTCTAAAAGACGCGTCCCCAGGACTATACAGTGCACCAGACACTTGACAGAAAGCCCAAAGATTTCATCCTGAGAAGGCCAGATCTTACGCTTTCCTGGACACATGTTCCCGTCTCTTGTCTCCTGGTCTTCTCCCACATTAAAAATTCTGCTAGGTGCTTCGTAGTGGCATTCTCATCGGGGTGTGCTAAGGATGCCGGAAGCTTGTGGGCCCTTCAAAAGCTTTCTCCTCCTTTCCAGGAAAATGACGGTAGCAGTCCATACTATATAAAGAAACCATATAAGAAGCTAATGAATGACGGGGGAAGTCCTCGCCGTCCAAGTTCATTGGATTTAGATATATAATTATTATGCCCTTTTAGGGCAAATGAGTTTTCTTGTCCTGATGAAGAGGAATGGGGAAGTGTCCCCGTGAAACTAGTCGCTGCAGGTTCGCTGAATGAATTGCCCGCCTATCGATCGAATGAATAAATATTGGGACGTCCTTGGAAAATATGAACTATCTAGATATTTTCTGCCTTTTCTACAACGCTGTCTCACCTTCATTCATCTCTTCTTACAAAGCAGCCACAAAAGAGAGAGATGACCAGGAATCCATTCGTTCGCGAAATTCCAAATCAACAACGACGTTTCAACTTTCTGGGCTTGCGTTGGATCCGTGCATGTTCTTTATGGGCTAGGAAGCCTACTTGGGCCAGACTGGACGAATCCATGTTCTTTATGAGAAGGATACCCAACCACGGAACCACCTCAATCACATCCACGTTTCTCTTTGTTATTATTAAATTTATACTTGGACCTACAAGAGTCTTGAGCCCGTTTCCACCCAAAAGGACTGACCTCGACAACTGACCTCGAGCCGGGTATTTTTCTTCCGGTCTCGGGTAAGGGGGGAGAAACTACCACGAGGCGGGTATTCACTTCCGTCCTCGGGTTAACATATGAGTCGGACTTTTTCCGAACTCGACAAACTGACCACGAGCCAGGCATTTTTCTTCCGGTCTCTGGCTTAACGAGCCACGAGTTCCACACTCGGGCCTGGCGTGGTGAGAGTCCAGGATCGACCTGCTCTGATACCATATTAAATTTATACTTGGGCCTACAAGAGTCTTGAGCCCGTTTCCACCCAAAAGCCTAAGCTAATAGGTGGCGGTACTCAATTCTCTTATCAACCCAAGTTTCTTTCTCAATCTGGTCGATATGAGATTCTAATCTCAACAGTTATAATCTTTATTGGGTCAGGAAAAAAACAAGAGCACTCAGCAATCACAGATCCACGCATTTTCCAAACTAGTATCCTTGTATTCGCATCGCAACTTATCCCAAACCGTCATTTTCGAGTGGGAAGCTTTGGGCATTGACTGTGAGATTTGCAATGAGTCATGTCTCAGTCTATATCTTAGGTACCAATCTATGTAGTTCTCTAAAGTTGATCGGGTCGTCTGTCATCATTTTCGTAAAATGACACGAATGACTGCAGGTCAATTTTCTTGGAAAATTTCAAACCATAACAATCTGAACCCTCACCACTGCCAACGTTGCCATGGAGCTGACCCAACAAAATTGTATACCTGGGGACAAGTCCAAGATCTGACCGAGGAATATATTTTTATTATTTGCATGGCTGGTGGAGGATGACGGATTCACGGATGGGCTACTATACTACTTATGACCAACAGAATAAAATAAAATATCTACATGAAATTGTTGACAGACAGAGAGAAAGAAAGAGACTCGTGAATGTGATGGACGATAAATTCCAAGTTTATCCCGCCTTTTTTGTGTGTACCACTATTCCCCGAAATTCCTACTGGATCTCGATTAATTTAGATTTGAGTTTAAGTTGCACAGTTCTGCCTACTGCTTGGGATGGAGACAGCTGCTGCTGCTGCTCTGCCTTCTTCGACTGTGTCGAGTAATTTGTCATGCAGTGGGCAGAGATGGATGGGATCTCAAATACTAAAACCAGTGGCTGTCTCACACTTCACATGATTCTCTCTCAGACAGCCCCTTTGGCCCACTCCGGCTCCTCCCTGTCCTACCAATGCTACCTCCTTTGCACAACGGGGTTCTGGTTTGTTGGTCGTTCACATCGCATAAACTTGTCCCTTTCACTTTCATTCAATTCCCTTATCTGTTAGTCACCCTTGTAATCTCCCCCAATGTCTAAATCGATCACAAACATTACCATGCGTGATCCAAGAACAATCGAATCATATCTAACCAACCCAATTCCATAGTGCCAGAACAACACGAGCGCTCTGCTCAGATTGGCTTATAAAATGCTCCGAGACCCGTCCCTTGTTTCCTTTCAGAAGCTCTGATTAAGTACGTATAGGCAATGAGATTTATTTGCTTATGATCGATCTAATTTGGCTCCCAGAACTGGATACTGCTCCCCCTGTCATCTTCTCGATCCAGCTACTGCCAAAGAACTCTCGTCCGCAAGGGCTCTGGCTACTAGTAAAGCCAAAGCATTTTGCAGTCCAAGTTGTCCATAGGATAGAATTCATGCTTTTACACATTTATTTAATGTGCTATTTCACTTATATATACGAATTATCTTTCCACCTTAGGGACTTGCAAATATAACAATCTAGTTTGGTGCAGTTGTACACATCAGCTTTAACTGAAAAATAAGAGGTTACCAGTTCGATTCTCTTTTACGAACTCTTTGTCCATTCACTTCCTTTCCATGGGCTTTCCCCACCCATTATATTCCGTGACTCGACTACGAATGTAGTCGTATCTGGCAAAACGGTCTAACAATTGAAGGAATTTGTGGCGGAAAAGTACCCCTCATTTGTCATTATTAAAACATCACTTGGACTAGGACTCTCAATTTGACATCTCTTCTCGTGCCATGAGAATACTGTACAGTACACTCTGAAAGGAAGAACTATATTAGGAGTTTTTAGTACATGGGAATTGTTCATCCACATTTCTTCAATTCCATTCCTCTCAAACACTCAGCAAGCACTTCACTTCCATCTTCCTCCTCCATGGAAGAAGAGGAATCTCCTCCTTCACCAAGAGCTCCACAGTCCCAAACCTACAAGCTCACAGCCTCTTCCATCTCCTACTCCAAATCTTCCATCTCCCTCTCGTTCCTCTTCCCCTTCTTCAATCTCTTCACTAACCATTCCCCGACTCACATCCTCCACGACGTGTCCCTCACCGCCTTCCCCGGCCAAATCCTGGCCATTGTCGGCCCGAGCGGAGCTGGAAAATCCACCCTCCTCGACATCCTAGCCACTCGAACCTCCCCGACCGATGGCTCCATCCTCCTCAACTCCTCCCCAGTCAAGCCCTCCACGTTCCGGAAGCTCTCTGCCTACGTTCCCCAGCACGATGCCTGCCTCCCTCTCCTCACTGTCTACGAGACCTTCTCCTTTGCCGCCTGCCTCCTCATCCCAGATACCTCCCGGATTGCCACCTCCGTAGAATCCCTCCTAACCGAACTTGGCCTCACCCATCTAGCCAACACCAGGCTCGGGCTTGGCCTCTCTGGGGGAGAGAGGAGGCGGGTCTCGATTGGCCTGAGCCTATTGCATGATCCAGCGGTTCTCCTCCTCGACGAGCCGACCTCTGGCCTTGACAGCACATCTGCATTAAACGTAGTGCAGATCTTGAAGTCCATCGCGGTTTCCCGCCAGAGGACGGTGGTCTTATCCATCCACCAGCCGAGTTTCAAGATACTCTCCATAATCGACAGGATCCTGCTGCTCTCCAAGGGTTCCGTCGTGCACCAAGGAACTGTTCCTCAGCTCCAGGAATTCCTACTCTCCAATGGATTCACCGTTCCCCCACAGCTCAATGCCTTGGAGTATGCTATGGAGATATTAAACCGAATACCGGAGAAGAACACAGACGAATCCCGATCAACCATTTCAGTCTCACCATCTCCAGATCAAAACAATTCATCTGACCAGCAGAGTGACGCAAAAGTCGGGTGTAGGAGCTCAAGATTCAGTGAGATCATAACTCTCTATAACCGGTCATGGAAGATCATTTACAGGTCAAGGCAGCTCCTCCTGACGAACACGATCGAAGCACTCCTCGTCGGGATCGTGCTTGGAACCATCTACATCAACATAGGGTTCGACAAGGAAGGCATCAAGAAGCGGTTCGGTCTGTTCGCATTCACCCTCACTTTCCTCCTGTCCTCCACCACCGAGACCCTCCCAGTTTTCATCAACGAGCGGCCAATCCTCCTCCGCGAAACCTCTAGCGGAGTCTACCGGCTCTCCTCCTACCTAGTAGCCAACACCCTCGTTTTCCTACCCTACCTCCTCGCCATTGCCATCATATACTCCACCTCACTATACTTCCTCGTCGGCCTCTGTGCCACTTGGCAGGCCTTTGCATACTTCGTGCTCGTCATCTGGGTCATCGTCCTGATGGCGAATTCCTTCGTCCTGTTCCTCAGCTCAATCGCACCAAACTACATCTCAGGGACTTCGCTGGTGACGGTCTTCCTCGGGGCCTTCTTTCTCTTCTCTGGGTACTTCATCTCCAAAGAGAGCATTCCCAAGTACTGGCTCTTCATGTACTTCTTCTCAATGTACAAGTACGCGCTTGATGCACTGCTGATCAACGAGTACTCATGCCTGTTCTCGAGGTGCCTGGTATGGTACGTCGAGGACAAGTCATGCATGGTTAGCGGGGCCGACGTGATGCAGGAGAGAGGGCTCCGGCTGAGCGAGAGGTGGACCAATGTGTACATCTTGATCGCGTTCTTTGTGTTCTATCGGCTCTTGTGGTGGTTGGTTCTGGTAAGGAGGATCTCCAGGTTGAAGAAGTGAAGGGATCAAACCTGCTTGCATATCCTTGGAAGAGCTGTTTGAATAAGTTGGTATTCATCGTAATTTACTTACCCAAGTTTCTTAATTCAACTGTGCTTTCTACTTTTGAAGATCCTTTAACCCGCTTCTGAATCTCTGATGAATGTTTTTATAGAAGCCAATAGACCAAAAACACAAATCAATAAAGATCTGAGTGCAACATATATGTTTCCCATGACGGTTGTACTCATTAACTTCTTTTTCCACGCTGATTATCATTCAATCATCATCATCTACTCCATCTTCATTTCTCTGTTCTTTTTTTGCTTCGGATTTCCCGAATTGCAATTAAGATTATGGAAGGAAGTATCAAGAAGTACAATATCAACCGATATCAACCGATCAATCATCAGTGTGGCCAATGAAAAAAATGATCTCTGAATCATATTGAGAATGAGCAACTGCTGACTATGTCCATGGGACCTGCAGAGGTTTCGAATGGCATTAGCAGCTCCAAGTTCACACTTCCTCATACAAGTCAACTTGAGCCCACTATGGATGGATAGACTTTTTTTGCTTGGTAGAGGCATTTATCGCAAGTTCTCAAATGAGTGTATCAAGATCTTTCTCAAGAATTAGCTAGCTAGCTAGCTTCTTTTTCACCACCAGCTACGTCATATTTGAATTTGATCGATTCAACAAGATTCTAATTCTAAATCTTACTTAAGAATAAGAAATATCGAGTTTTCACATTGCAACAAGCTAGAATATAGTTGCAAGGAACTGACGTGGCGAGGTCACCCTATTGGCTTCAGGATGTGAATAAAATGACGTGTGGCTGCAGAGTATCAACTTTTTTCTCCTTGGTTGGGATTATTCAGGTTCAAGACATGAAATAAAAGGGTAATAAATGATGGTTCACGGGTGAACTTCTATAGATCCACGGAGTGGACAAAGACAAACGGGAAGCCTCGTCCTTACGCGGGATCCGATCTTGTCTGGTTGCTCCTGGTGGGGATGCTTGCTTGTTTGTTTTGTCGTGTTGGGGGGTGTCCATCGATCAGCATGAAATGAAATCGACTGCTACAGGTTCACGGGTCCCTCCAATGTCTTAGTTTTCTCCCGTGAACTGGTCGATTTGCTGTCCCGCACTTGGATGTCCTTGTACTACACTGTCCCACCATTGCTCTTAGGAACGGTCCAGACAAGTCGTCAAAGGTCTGCCAGGACTGAGTCGACCATATCGTGTAACAAGTTACGGAAATCTTCACTAACCACGCATCCCTCATCTCGATTTAGTTAGTATGCACCAGTCTTCCTCTTGGCCTCTCGAGTAGAGCTGTCCCCTCCGCGGCAAGGGTTCTACGAGTAGGAACATACCAAGACAACGAAAGTCAGACGTTATCCGCACCACTGATATGAACTGCATCAAACCTTGTGGAAGATGGAATAATACTAAAAGGAGCTTGCAGCATTGATTGTTTAGCTCCCAAGTTCCCAATTCTACAGGAGGAAGATCGATGCCTCATCAACTCGATCGAGTCCAGGCACTAGTGGGGCCTAGAAGACCTCGTTGCGCTGGATCCCTTTACTAATACTTAGCTGAGCTAGGCCCGTTATATTTTAGGGGCCCGATCTTGTTCAAATGTGGGATTATAGGTCTTGGGCCTCCGCGGGCACCTAGTTTGGTCCTGGTGGACCTGAAAAGAGGTCGAGGGTTCGATTCTCCGAGATTTGATGTCCACTTCTATTCTCATTTTCCTCTTTATCCGTTTCTAAGTTTGTCGGTCCACTACTTGTGGTCCACTACTTGAATATGCACTGTAGAATTCCCCGGAGAGTCCGATCAGCAGTGGGAAGATCATCACAGCAATCCAAGGTCTATCCCTCGCGACCTGGCAATCAAGATGGAACATCAATTCGATTTGATTCCACTAGAACTAAAAGTGCTTCCCAGAGCATGTGGCATGCCGGTACCATGTGAATATGGATGCTTGGCGAGTTGCCACTAATTACTGATCCAAAGGAAATTCACGTCTTTTTATCTTGCAATATATTGTATAATGCCTGCATTTACAGTACGGTGTGATCAATTCAATTTCAAGGCAATCGATCCTTGAGCAGATAGAGAAGTCCTGTAGTTGCCAATAATTGCTAATAAAATATGTGGGTGTAAGTGGGGTGACCTGACTACCCGTGACCTAAACTCCGGGCTTAGGTGATTTTTGGATTTTATTTCATTTTTTTAATGCATAATCTGATTTCCCAAGCGTAAGCTCGAACGCTTAAACACACTAACACAATCGTAGTTTTCTGGCTGGATAAAGAAATTCAGTGAATTTTAATTAACTAAAGTTCAAATCGATGAATTAACCCTTTTAATAATGAATTTTTTAACTCACAAGAGTCGAAAATTAGATCAAACCTGGACTGAAATAGCAGAAATCGTATCAATCAACTTTGTAATGTTTTGACTTTTTTGCATTCATCATTTAGCTTATAGTGCCAAGGACCCATTAATTATTGAGAAGCATGGCCAGGGAAGAAAGTGATTGCGTGCAAACTCAAGAAAGTTTTTATGTGTCCGTGACACTAATATCAATACTTACGTGATAAAACGAGTCAATCTGATCAATTATTTCTATGATTTTTCTTGCAAAACCTAAACAGTAAAAAAAATAATCTTAAGAATAATTTATTCGAATTTATTGGTTTCACTATATGAATATTGTGACGTGGTAATACTGTGAACAAAAGAATTTCTCGTTCATGGCCGGTCCCCAGTGTGCTGGTAGTCTTCTTGTTGGATCTGAATCATACGCCACACTGGGAAATCTCGCAAAAATACAACAAAATAGTGAACCTCACCTAACGGAACTATTTTACCAAGCTCATATTAATCATTACTTGTATTTTTATGGTGACGCCCCTGTGCCACGACCCGAGCCTCGTCTCTTCTTTCCGCCTAAGGATTGGTTTGAGCTTCTTGTTGCAGAAGAATGGGGGAGAATTTAAAAATAAGAGCAAAAACGACTTTTAATATAAAATAGTGCTATTTTTTCAATTGGTTATAAATTTGTATTAGCTATGTAAGGTAATTGAAAAATAATACTATATTCTCCCATTAATGCATTAGATGTCTTTTTCTTAACAAAAATAAGATAAATTATTAGTGGAGTAAATTACATTGACAATACATTTCCCTTTTTAAATTGTTTCACATTAATATAAAAATATTTTTTTTCCCTTGTTACAATCAACCACTGAACCACATTTCTGACAGACTGATTGGTGGACATGATTATAACGACGACTACGTCTACGTCTCAGTAGAGATCGCCACCTGGTTGGGATGCTCAATACCACCACTGAGCTCAGCCGGGTCGGATCCTCCCCGCTCGCCGTGCCCCCGCATGATGGTCCGGATCAACTCGGCCAGGGCTGAACTAGATGAGCCACCCTCCATCAATGCCTCAGCAGCCTCCTCTTTCATCACGAGCACCTGCTTTCGAACCCTTTCCCCCTTCTCAGTGCTCATCAGTTCGGTTATTCGCTCCTCCAGCTCGCCGGCGCTGACGAACCCTTCCTCCGACTCTTTCAATGGAAGCGCCACGCCGGACTCCTCCACAATGTAGTTCCGGTTCATCCGCTGCTCCGCGTAAAGCGGCCAGGCCAGCATGGGAACCCCGGCACAGACCGCCTCCAGGACCGAGTTCCACCCGCAGTGAGTCACGAACCCGCCGACCGAACCGTGGTTCAGCACTGCCACCTGTGGGGCCCACGACTCGACCACGAACCCCCTCTCCTTGGTCCTCTCCAGGAACCCATCCGGCAGAAAGAGCTCAATGCTTGGCTCGGGCTGGCGTATGGCTAGCCGGGCCTCGTCCTCCGGGGGCGGCACCCGAACCACCCACAAGAACCTGACCCCGCTCCTCTCTAACCCTAAGGCCATTTCATTTAACTGCTTGGTGGAGAACTTCCCCATGCTCCCAAAGCTAAGGAGCACGACGCTCCGGCTCGGTTGAGAGTCGAGCCACCTCAAGCACTTGTGCCTGTCGTCATCTTCGGCATCTTTGTTCTCCATCACCACCACCGGCCCGACACAGAAAGTGGGCGGTGTGGGTCCATCCGTCACACAGAGCCCATCCCTCAGTGCTTTCATGGCGCTTACCTCGAACGAGGGGAACGTGTTCATGATGAGCCCCGCAGCCTGAGCCATGTCACGTGCGGTCTCCACAAACCAGCCGGAAGTTCTCGAGTTCCAGTCGCTTAGTGGCTCGGGGAGGTCTCTGGACTTGGTCGGTGGGATTCCAGGGATCTCGATGATCGTGTTGGGATCGAGATCCTTGAAGTTCTGCGGTATGTTCCTGTGTGTGGTGGGCAAGTAGAGGAACTGGGCGAGCCCACTCGCACCGGAGGTGTAAAAATAGTAGACCGGGATGCCGAGGCTGGCCCCGATGTGGAACGAGGCAGTGCAGAAGAAATCAAGGACGAGGGCCCTGATGGTAGAGTTACCAGATTTGGAGATGGAGGAGAGTGAAGTGTGGAGAGCGGTGTTGTTGAGGCGGACATAGTCGAAGCTGGAGGAGAGGAAGTTGACGGGAGAGAAGAAGTCGGAAGGGATGTCGGAGGGGGGAGGCAGGTGGACGAAGGAGATCTCTGGGTGGGTGGCGGAGACGGTGGGGATGTAGGCGGTGGCGAAGTCGGCCTCGTGGGGCGGGAAGGAGATGATGATGGTGACGGAGAAGGGCGGGGGGCGTCTGTGGTCGAGGAGTCTCTTGCCCAGCTCCACCATGGATACGAAGTGGCTTTTGAAGGCAGATGGATAAAGAACTACGATGTCCTTCATATCGTGATAAGAGATGGCAATAGTGAGATAGATGGCTTCTGTGCTGACTAATTTGATCACTGAAGAAGCAAAGTGACTAGTGTGTCTGTATATATAAAGCCTTATGCATGCATTAGAGATGCTAACCAGTAGTTGAGAATCAAGTAGGCTATTCCTTTTTAAGTAGTAAATCAATAAAGAGAGAAATGAGATTTGTTACAGGACCTCGGCTCTTCGAGAGAATATTATATGTAACGAGTATATCACGTGACAATACTGATACAGTGTTATAAACTAATAAGATTAAATCATTTCAATATTTTTTAACAAAATCCTAAAAACAAAAAAGATAACTCTAAAAAATTAAATTATATTAGTTTGTAATATCACATCAGCAGTATACTCGTTGCATACTAGTTTCTGACCTAGAACTAAGTCCAAGACATCCTGGGTTCGAATCCCACCAATAGGATTTACCGTACTCTTTTATTTCCACTTCTTTTTATTCCCTTCTAACTCTACATGTTTCATTTGTATACTGAAAAAATTAATAAATAAAATTTTGTCAAATTTTATATAATGGTGTACAGTTTTTGCCCGGAACAAGGGGTGACTGTAACCCGCACCACCTTGCTATCATGGCTAAAACTACCAGTTTTTTTTTTTAAAGCCTTGATACGACTATTATATTATATACACACACATATAGTTCAATTATATATGCTTGATGTCTAACAACACTATCATGTGTATGAATCCAGAATCATCATCTACCACAATTAAATGAACTTTTTCCCGAGGTAAATTATTTGTTAAATGGGCTTATTATTACCCTAACCCGATACGTGCGTCGACGCGTGGTGCAATGAAAACATACGATATCTTCGTGCATGTAAAACAACATGCACATGTACAAGTAGGTTTTGATCCATGGTTGCTCTTGTTTTTCAGATGTTGAAGCACGTTCCTTTTCCTGTAGATCGAGAGGAGACGTGCATGGCTCTCTTCCTCATTCTTTCGAGAGATTCTTGCACGAGCTCACACTAAAAGAATTCCTTTGATTACTGAGAGAAAATTTTCAAGAGAAGGCTGGTCGGACAAAGTATCGATGGAAATTCGAGAGGATACGGTCGGTTAAAATACATTGTTGAGAGGGATGCGAGAGATGGTCGATGAAAAATTCGTGCATATGAAATCCGAGAGATGTCAATCGGAAATCGGTCGAATATTTCGAAGGGTTATCGTAAGGAGAGAGATCGGACAAGGGATAAGGTTGTTTACGTGAGACACATCTCTCAGTTAAGTTTCAAGAGCTTGCTCTCTCAAATGTCTCTCGGATAATCCGAGAGACAAATTCGAGAGATTACTCTCAGATTCTCCTTTTTGATTACATGAAAAATTCGAGAGTCATCATCCCTCGAACTTTTCACGAACTTACCGACGTAAATCCGATGACAGTCTCTCGAATTTCCTCATAATACCAAAAGTTCTCAAAAAATTTCACTCTCCGCCTGAATCCCCCTCCACTCTTTCTTATAAATACCCGTACTCAGCCACACACTCTCTCCCTTTTCTATCTTCATCTTTTCTTTCTCCTTGTTCTCATTCACAGCAAGCGTTTGACATTCCCAATTTTCCACTATTTTATATTTCTATCCTCCGCTCTCTTCTTCCATATTGCTAACATTAACTATTCTTTGATCTATTTTTTTAAGGGTATATACACATCTTAATGGGTGGAAGGAGGTTGGAAGATTGAAGTGAAGATGAAGAACATATCTAGATGTTACTTTATTACTTACATTTCATTATTTTAATTTTTACTTCTCAATGAGCATATCTATTCTTCTGTCTCATTTTTCAATGTGTTTGTCTATGTATGCAGAGATATTTTTTGAGACCGACTTTTGCCGAATGAAGCATAACTTCATCATCCTAGAAGCAAGCAAAATTTGGGGTGTATTTAAGCTTTCATGATTTTATTTTAATTTTTGTATTTAACAATACAATAATTGCTAGTACTATTGTGATATATATTAGTTCGTATCATAATACAACTTTTTTTTTTTATGTATTGAGTTCAATTGTTTATTTGTCACGTGCATATTCGACTGTAATATTCTTTTATCATTATATCCAATTGTAATGTAAATGTGTTACATTTATTATAATATTTTTTTAAAAAAAATTGACTAACTCTAAAACCTAAAAAATACACACAGCTGTAAAAAAATAAAGTAAATATATGTGAATACACAACTGAGACGGATTCCTCACAAATTTATTGATGGACAACATCCCCTCGATTTAGTCACGAACTTATTCGTGTGCGGGTTTCTCTCCTTTTTCTCACGAATTTATTGACGGTTAAGAGTCTCTCGGTTTTCTCACAAATTAACCGACGAACAATATCCTCTTGAAAAATCCTACAAGGCCTTTACTGAGAGATTTATTTTTCAGAAAAGGCGGTCGAATTTTCTTAATTTTCGAGAGAAATTCGACAACTATTCGACCAAAGTGTCCTTAGAAAATTAGAGGAATTCTTGTAATCATGTTATCTGTGAACTCCACGAATAAATATTTAACTCATCATCATTATGTGTTATGTCATCTTTTTTATTCATTAGTAATACTTATTTTTTAATTATAATTTAAAATACTTACTTATATATTAAATATTCAGTGAATAAGCTCACCATGCATCTTTGTGGTGAGTTGACCGAAGAATTTTTCTTCTTGGGCCTTCCCCTCTGTATGAAGAATTTTACACTTGTTGTGGTTCCTAATTATGTGGAATTATTGTTAACATATATATATATGTGTGTGCTTAATTTCCAACCATATATCCAAATCAAATTACTAATTATATTGTTTTGAACAAGTGTGCTTAGTGAAGCATGCACGTGCGCTGTCCAGGAACCAGAAATCCTCGTTGTCTCGATGTGTTCCTGCCTTACCTGAAAATCTTCGAGGCTGAGACCGTTAGCTCTTTTACAGGAGCGTGGGATGAGGAGAGTGAGTTAGGTATGACTGTTAGATTCATATTTTGATTGATTTGGCATGAAATTATTAATATTCTCATCAAAAGCATTTGGACGCTTCAAGTTTGCGATAAATTCAACAAAAAAAAAGGAATATCAATTCAAGAATTGGATTATGGTGTAACAACATCGTTTTCAATATAAAATTAAGAAGTCGTGGATTCGATTCCGATCAATCGAAATCCTCACATCCCTTTATTATCCTCCTCTGCTTATTTCTTATATACATAGACGTTTATGCCCTCCATTATTCTGTCAAGGAAATGATAGTTTGCTTTGATAAGTCCATGCGAAAGGGAAAAAACAAAAACAAAAAAAAAAAAAAACGCGTATGTAGTTCACATTCCTAGTCATATTCACGAGCTACTACTTAGCAAAGTAGGACAACCGAAACACGTCGGCCCAGTTATCAGACATTCGGGTGGTGGGACTTGGTTGGATACAATGACGATCAGCCATATAAGAAATAATAACTGTGCTTACCAGGACAGCAATGTGATAATAGCGACCTTTGTTCCGCTAGACATTTTCCTCCACAGCCACATAAGGACATATATAAGAAATAATAAATGTAATCATCAAGAAAACAGCGATGTGGTTGAACACTGACCACCGTTCCGTGGGAATACATTTTTCCTCCGCAAGAAAATATCCGTACGTACGTATGTATATATACATATTTAAGCAAGAACAACTTGGAGGCTAAGTTTTACGGACGTTGTGTAGCTTTTTTATGGGTAGTTTAATGGCAAAGAGAGCCTCGCCCGGTATAGGAAAGTTCGACCGAACCGACGGTGCAAGTATTGAAACTCACTGAAAGCACTTTGTGATTCGAAAATGAGCCAATACATGAAGAGTCACCTCGTTTACTCATCCGACTCAAAGATTAATAGAAAAAAAAACAACTAGGAAGAAAATAGATTGCTTACTAATAATAAAATATGTTTCTATTTGTTTATTTATTATACTGGGCATGGACTTGGGGGTATGGAATTTTGGTCCAACTATGAGTGAGACATGATCTGTGAAGTGTAGCATCTGGTGGAGGAGTGCACCACCGTGGCCCTCTTTCAGATAAAGGCTGCATACGCCCATCCATACATAGTGGACTAAGAACTCAAATTCATTCACTAATTCCAGATTAAGTTCCTCAGAAAATCTATTGTCCGCGTGTACGAAAATAAAACAAACACATCATCACACCAGCAATACCTCTTTCTCGTTAACCGAAATTATAGATTGAGGTCTTACGAATAGAGGGTTTTCATGGTTGGGAGAGCTAAGCTAGCCGAACCGGATCGAACCTTAACAAAGTTTTTCAATACCCTTTTAATCCCTTTTTTTTCCTTTTTTTTTTGGGCTCTTGTAGGCCTTGAAGAAACCATAGGCTTCACCTCATGGCAATAAGAATTTTACAAAGGGTAGCTCGACTTGGCGAATCCAGCATCGAGTAGTCTGACCCATTTGCTTGAATACAGGCTACCGAAGGCATCAATTGCCTTATTATCATAATTTCAGGATCGAATTAAATGCCTTAAAAGTCTTTTTTATAAACAATTAAATGTGCTTCCAACGTCTTTGTGCTTAGTCATAAGTCAACCTCTTCGGTCACTATCTTTCTACGGACTCCTATGGACTTAAATATGCTTAACTAGTAATATCAACTGCCGCCTCAGTAATAGGAGCAGAGATGGGACCATATTCAGAGATTTGAAAGTAAAGCACGCATGAACTAAGATGCAGGCCACGCATGCAGATCACATGTACAACTTGCAGCCTGTCTTACAATAATTCTATAAAGCAGAGGAAGAGTTAACCTGCCGCAGAAAAGCCGACAGCCAATCTCTCCAGTACCATTGGATCCACCTGCAAAGGATGAAGCGCCGAGCCCTGCAAAGCAAGGCCTTGTTCTGCAATTTGAAAGAACAAAGAGAGAGGTACAGACTGCATGTGGCGCCAAGAGTTATAGATGAGCAAAGGATTTGCATATATGAACCCAAAGAAGCCACTGTAACTCTAAGAAGTTTAGAATAGCTTTTCATGGACCCAGCAATAGAGTCCTCTCTGGCTTTCCTTACTTCGCAACAAGTCACATGCTTTGTCGATAGGAAATGGAAGATTGATTTTCCGAATTCAAACAGTAGAATTTCAATATTCACACACCCGCAAAGGACAATAAACACTAGTTATAATAACAGAGACAGAGAGAAGCGGCGCCAAACATCTGTCCAACATAAATAATCATATCTTACTCGGCATAAGTTACAAGAGACTTATAGATTGGATGAACCTCCCTAATACTCCCATTTCTTCACCTCCATCCCGTCAGGAGGGTTCCCTTCCACCTTCTTTGATCCGACCTCATTCCAGTTGGTGGACAACACAGTCCCATTTGACTCCACCTGTAAGACATTAGCAACAGATTATAAGGAACTTTGATGTACATGACTCATGTGATGGTGTTGGAGAGCTTTAGAAAAAAAAAATGAATCTTACGAAAGATTTCCTCATTGCTTTCTTCGTGTCGTCATCAGCATCCTGATAGAGGTCCCTGAAGAACTTGTTCAAGGCAGCATCTCCGTCAAGTTTTTCTTCCTTCTCCTGAAACCCAGCCCAGAGATGAGTTGTGCTCTCATCAAGGAGAGGCCATCCTCTTCTCAGTGGTGTAACCCGAACCTATAGTTGGATATGTAAATACTACTTCAGGTTAGGTTCAAGGGATTAGACATACCTCCTTCTTCACTTGGGCTTCGAGCTTATCCCAGTCTCTCTTTGGTTTTGATGAGGGGTAAGAGGGCCTATGAGCTCCAAAGTCTGGTTAAGAATCATTCATTATTACAGGAAGTTCTTTCAAATAAAAGTGAAACTGCAAATATCTGATATCTTTGAGCTTTGTAGATGACAGACATGTAAACGCAAAACAAGATGTAATGGCACTGAAAATTCCTAGAAATTTGAGTTCCCACACACTCATGAGCCCACTTTACCTGAAGATATATTGACTCTTTGAGCAACTACATTTTCCTTGCTAAACTCAAGAGAAGTCCAGTGTATTTGTTCAGCCTTAGCTAGGCGAATTTCGACTTTGGTAGACAAGACATCATATCTGCACTTATTGGGTATTATCTGTTTGGAATGGGAAATAACACTTATATCAAACAACTTTGCAGAGTGAAAGAACCCCAAACCAACGAATTCCCCGAGCATAATAAACAGGTAGACATAGATCAACATTAGCAATTTTTCAAACTACGGTATCAGATGAAAACTGTTGTATATGGAAACAACTCAATACTAACATAATATATACCTTTCCAAACAAGCGACACTGAAAATGATATGATTCTTCACCAGGAACATCAATGCTAACACTCAGCTGTCACAGGCCATCAGAACTCAGATGTCAAATGACTCCCAGCAACGAAATGTTCATTTAAAAAAAACAATTATTTTTGCACATACAATCTGTTCCCCGAAATCAACAGTGACATCTTTAGCAGGTATTCCCTTTGCAAATATGGTCACTACCACTTCCTCTGGCTTCTGATAGAATTCATGCCTGCAAGTATTAAAACAAAGATTATAATCATTAATACCCCTCAAAGAAAGTCAAGCGAAATGTTTCAAAATCTTTACACCAAAAAGGTAGTTTAAGTTTGCATTCTTTTATTACAATAAATACACACACACACACACACAACAGAAGGTAGATGAGGTAGGATTCTGGGCTTGCACATTTTGAAGAATTTTAATATCAATCGAGGAGCTCAATTATCTCAAAAAGAGAGTGCTGAAGCACCATGCCATGAGATTTAACAAAATCTACCATTTTTATCTATGGATTTTCACGTAAGGAATTTAGAGAAGTCCAGAATCTAATATGATCCAAAATATGAGCATCCTTGTGACGATAAAATAAGCACAGTTATCTTTTTACCTGTATTTAGGTATGATGGAATTTAGGATCTTTCACTCAACGAGCAGAAACAGAACCAAGAGATGAGAAATGCTTCATCATAAAGATCTAACCTTCACTATTCGCAAGTCATATGTGAACAAAAAAACACAGTAATTTTTTTTTACCTGTATTTAGGTCTGATGGCTGTCACCGTAGCCTCATTGGGTGAAGATCCATTCCCAGGCTGAATAACCGAGGGCATGGCACTAGTTGGAGCCTTTTCCAATGGTTTATCTACTACATCACCAGATTCCTCTGAAAATTATCCCAGAAAGCTCAGCGGTTTGACAACAATGTAAGACATCAGCATTGAGCATTCTAACCACCATGTGAGCAAGCCTACCAAAATAAATCTAATTCCTCTAACGAGGTTGAGTCTCATTCATGTGCATGGATGTATTCAGAAAGCAACATCAGACAGGATATCAGTTTGCATATTCATTGAACTATTATACGAATTTAATCTGTAAAAAACTGTATTCATCCTTGCATTACACAAGAATGGACAACATATTCCTAAGTCAGAAAACAGTCAAAGTGCATGCAGCTTCTATGCATGTAGAAAGCATAGGAAATAGAAGTTGCAGATACCATTCGACAATCAACTTTGGTGTTTTGCTCAAGAATACCTGCAATTTTCTCCTCACATTTCTTAATCAAGTTTGTGAACCTAGACTTAGAGTCTCCTGCTGCCCAAGCAGCACCTACTTCAAGAGCTGTCTTTGCAGTTTGATACTCCTCAAGCTCAAAGCAGGCATTACTGAAAAAGAAAAAAAAAAAAAAGGAAATGTCTCCTTATATTTTCATGGAATAGTTTCCGATAGAATAATGGGCATGAAAAGGTCAAACAGCTGGACAGCAAACCTAACTGGCTGCACTTTTGGTTGAATGCAGCCATAAAACAGACAAGCGATTGAGTTACTTATTTTGCTTGTTACATAATTTCAAGTGCCAAATCAAACACCAGTTTAGGCCTAAACAACTTGACTTATGCGATAGTGGCAGTACTGAGATTATCATTCCTCAGCCAAAAACTGCTGAAAGTAGATTAGAGGAGCATAATGGTTTTACCTGGACAACGAAGCAAAGGAATGAATACAATCTCATCTAGTTGGAAAAGTATCTACTCGTAGAAGATCGGCAATTCAGGGTCAGTCAAATTTCAAACTATTCTACCATAGATCAATCCCACTCTGTCAAGTACTCAATTTCAGTCAGTGAAAATTAAGAGCTAAAAAATTTCCTACAAAGACTGCAGCTTCCAAATTGTTGATATCAGACATAAACTCTCGACCTCTTTGAGAACAAAAAGATCCTAATAACAAGATATTCTGGCAAGAATTCAGTCGGAACAAACCAGAAATTTACAAGCCCAAAGAACCCATAAAGATGTTACTTCATCGTCATGAATGAAAACAGTCCTTCCTCCAACAAGCATCACAAGTTTCATTCAGTCCCTCCATGTCATCAAATTTCCGTTTTAACACTCCAGACAAGGCAGAAAGCAAAAAACGAACATCATAGCCTCAGAGTCCTTTCAAATTAGGGATTGCAATACACAAGAACAAAAGGAATACCCGGTGTCAGGAAGAGGGAAATTGGTGCAACTGCATGTACTCACCCTTTGCGAAGGTATGCTTTTGCCATGGAAGGCTCGAGTTGGATTGCCCTATTTGCATCAGCAACAGCCTCTACATAATTTTTTTTAAAAAAATTCATGAGTTATGAAAATACTAACTGTACAGATTACTATTATGTAATCAAGAAACAGGCAACAAGGCTAGATTTGACAAGAGCAAGTAGAAAAATACAAATCACATGCAAACTTCCATCATGTTTTGACCACTACACAATCACGATGGTGCTAAAAGAGGGACACAGATTCACTTCATAGAGAGGGCAGTCTAGAGATTCTTCATGGCAATTCCCAGCCCGATATCCTTATTTTAACACTATACATCATCCATGCTCTACATGTCTCACGAGTTCATTTAATTAAAAGCCCTAATAAGAGTGCTAAGGAAACAAAGAGCACACAACACTAACATTATCCTCCCAATTGACAATGGGGCACCAACTGATAAGCAGAATGGTTGGAAAAATATAACGTCAAAAAAATCGCATTACTAAGACTATGTTACATATTATAATGAGCTTAACAGGTTGGGCCATGTCCGCCAAAAAGCCTAATATATGATGGTCATGGAATTAGCAGATAACATGTTTAATTCTGTAGCAGACCACCGGCTTATAAGTTTTATGTTCCAGTACCATGTTAAATACTATACTGGGTTTACAAAGGATCGCTGCTAACAGATTTTAGTACCCAACTGTCTTATATGCCCATGATTTTCTTAACTGTTCCCGATGTGGATTAGCCTTTCTCGACAATTCACAACAAATTTACTGCAAAAGTTTACAATCTATCCAGAATTGTGAAATCAGACATTAACTAAATAAATAGAAAGAAACCCAAAATAAATAACATTACGTAAGATTGTCAAGCCCCCAATAAACGGAACTGTTCATCAGAGATTGAAACGGCGAATCAAAAGGGGATCTCCGCAATCCAGGCATCATCAAAGTGAAAGCACCATGGACACCATCGACCCCGAGATTCACTTAATTGTCCTCTCTCGAGAAAACAAACAGAATGGGGTGAACAGTACCCGTGAAGTTGCGGAGTTTGAGGTTGGCTTGAGCACGGTCTGCGAAGAGTTCAGCGTTATTGGGGTCGAGGGAAATAGCCTGGCTGTAGAGGTCGACGGCAAGCTCGAAGTGGTCGTCGATGAACGCCGCCTTGGCCTTTGACTCGAGATCGGACGCCATGGGAATTGTTGAAGGCTAGACGGAAGAAGAGCTCTCTGGAAGACTGGAACAGGGTAAACCAGAGAGTGTGTGTGTGTGTGTGGAGACAGACGAAATCGATTGACCCGAGGAAGCGAGCGATAAAGGTAAAGGGAAAGTAAACCATTCCCCCGCAAAAGAAAGAGGCGTGCATGTATAATTGTCCCTATTACCTTCCAAATTCCATCCACGATCACGCTATGCTTATCGGACGGTTTAAATTATTTTTCATTTATCTTAACTTTTTTTTATATTGACATGATCTGAAGACTCACACTGACCACAGAAACACCCTGGAAATTAGAGTCAGGGTCGTGATTTTTTGATAAAATGATTTTTTTGATGTTCAGGTTCCTCGTTATAGAGGAAGAGAAAATTATGCTAAAAATGAAAAAAAATATATATTGAAATTGATGGGATGATCTGTTTATAGAAAAATTGAAGGATTGGATTACCTGTGGGGAACAATGAATTTTGTTGGGTGGTAAAAGATGATTATACTTTCACACATAATTAATTACTCATTAGATATTGAGAATAACATCATATGATCAAACAAAGAACTGTCAACTGGGTTTAACAAAAGTGTTAGCGGACAAATTTTTGTAGTTTTGGTATAGAATTAAAAACGAGTGCCAGTTAACAGAGATATTTCTCGTCTTTATATATTCAAAAATCTTCTTTCAAGACAGAATTTTTATTTACTTGAAATTACGTAGCTTGAAATATACCAAACTTCTCATAATGCTGGTTGATTTGCATGGACAATGCGAGTTCACGGCGACAGACATTCCCTTATGGAATGGGTTGATCTATGGATTGGTTGATCCTTTTCTCGAATATTTTCATTCCATTAGCAAAATATATAGAGAGGGAGAGCCGGAGGCCAAGCATCGGCTGTGTTTAGTAGGCCTCATCTGACGAACTGAGGGGCTAGAGGAAACTGGAGACTGGAGAGGTGACCGATAAGACCCAAGAAATTGCTTGGGGCTTGCAAGTTGCAACCAAAATGTGCATCTTCCGGAAAGATATGGTACATTCTAAACGGTACCCACAGCCTTGTGCAGTGCAATGTGTAGATATGATCCGGGCGACGAGACACAGAAAGCAATGAGAACTGCTAGGGGAATTCCCAGGGACGAATGGATGTGGATGTTGAAGGAGGGCTGTCCTATTGCAGGAAACAGATGACATTGTTGAACGAGGTTGTCTTGCAGCAGGAAGGAACCAGACAGTATTTTTCAGGTCTAAAAGTTGTGCAGACAGAGAGATGTTCAACTGCACCTAAGGAATGATCTTCGGCAACCTTGTCTTGGACGAGTGAAATGGAAAGCATATCCTGAAGCTCACAAACAGAAGTCCCAACACTTACCATTCAAATAAATGAACTGGTAAGCTCAAAACTCTGTTCTGAAACCATCTTCTCTGGTCCACATTGAAAAATGGGCTTATTACCATGTAAAATAAAAGAGAACTGAAAGTGCGTCCATCCAACTTTGAAATTCACATCTGGAAACTAGAGAAAGCGGGCCTTACGCTTTTGATGATGACTCGCTAGAGGTGACCTTAGGAATTTCTGTCTTCAGGCCTGAGGTAACAGCCTCTAGGGTCTTGTAGAACTCCTCCGGTAGAGGACCGGGTCGATGCTGAGGGACGTGCTTGGGAATGGGAGCATCATTCTCAACAACCTCACACTCGTAGTCGTCAGGAACGCCCCAAGGATCCCACTCTGAAGTCCAACAAGATGCAAACAAAAATTATCATTAGGAATAAAGTCGTAACTCCACAAAATCCTATAAGATTCACTTATTAGTTTGATGTGCTTCACCAAAGAGAATAGAAGCCGAACAATTCCGTTAAAACTCAACTCAGACGGTACAGTCCCTCCTCAATAGATGAGAGAAATGCAATTCTAGGAACTTTCACAACCTCCTCTATCCTATTTCTGTGTCCGAATTATAAATAACAGTTTCCCAACTGATGAGGACAAAGCAAGGAAAAACCAAATAGCGAAAGCAAAGCGGAAACTAAATAACCCAAACGATAATGCACTGGAGATTTATCTATCATATCCACAAAAATGTCTAATTCACAAGCTCTTTCTTCCTAGCTAGCAATTCCAATGACCATACCAACTTCACTACTCGACTTCATCAACAAAGATAACTCTTTTTTAATCAGAAACAAATGTAACTCAACGTGAAAGTGAGAAAGTGAGAAAAGCAGCCGCTTCAGTATGAAAGTGAGACAGCCGACACTTCACAAATGATGGGAGATCTTTTCAGTTTCGCAGCATCAAGCCACGGAACATCTTACACCACTATGAAGCTAGCAGACCGATATAAATTCACCTTGAAGGAGTTTGCTTCCTCAAAAAAGCAGCAACATTCAGAAATCACCAATCAAACAACGCATCATCTCAGTCAGTGATAGACCATTCTTCAGACCCAACTACGTCACAACTCCAGAGTGAACTTGCAAACAATTCTAAGATCAAGACAGCTCCTCTGTTTCCAAATACTCGGCAATCAAACAGCAGAGCCCCAATCAATTCCCTTCAATTAACCAAAACCTTCAGCTTCCCTCCCTACATGCAGTTTTCATTTCTATGGATGTATTGACTTCCGGTTGATGATAAGTAACCTTTCTATTGACAAGCAAATGCGCTGGCAGCTCCATTGAAGATCAGACAAATCTAAGCTCTCACTCACAGTTTCAGAAAACAAAAACCTCGGGGCAAGAGTAAATTAAGGCATCAATCACTAAGGTGCACGAACCAATCATTTTGCCGATGAGAGTGAGCTCATCGCGTGCCTCCTCGACAAGCTCCTCGACCTGGCCACAGCCGAGCCGCTTCTCGATCATCTCCCAGTCCTCCTCCTCCTGGCACACCTTCAAACGGTGCCTGGTGAAGCTCTCCACCGCCTTGCGGTAGCCCTCATCCTCGGGGACTGCCTGGATCTCCTTCAAGGTCTTGTTGTAAAGCTCGATGAGGACCTTCCTCGCGTTCGGAACCACCTCCAGTCCCACAATCCCCGTCGTCTGCTTCACCTTGGCCAGCAGTGGCCTCCCGATCACGCGGAGGAACATCTTTCCGGTGCCGGAGTTCCGATCGACTTCCCTGCCCTAGCTGCAGCTGGTCCCTGCCAGCTCCTCCTCTGGGATTTCTTTGGGTCGTCTCTGGTGACAAGTGATCGCCCCTACGGTGCGTTTAGTTCGGCTCCACTCTTTCGGCCTGCCACGTCAGATTTGTAGGGTGCGAGTGAAAATCAGAGAAAATAATTTCAATTCACTCCCTGTAGTTTGTATGAAGTCGAGAACTGATCCTTGTACATTCTACAAGTGTCTCTAGCCCAGCCCACTCAAACTCTGATGTGGGCCTACATTAAGCCCATTATCCTGATAAAAAAGAAAGCACAAACTGCGGCCCATTAGCAATCCTTGTGGGCCGTTTAGTTATTGGGCCGATATTTTATCATGGCATGACTCCGTCCCCTCATTTTCCTTTTTTTTTTCGAATTTATAAATCCTTTCCTGAAGAAAATTCCGTAGTTAGTTTCTGTAAATAAAAAGAAATGTAAAAAATCAGGAAAATCTTAAATATTCATAGACCTATGAGAAATCTCCAATGAAATTATTCCAACTGGTAATAATTATGATTATTACTTGAAATGATTAACACTATTTATTAATTTGCTGAAATTTAATTTCTACCTTCTGATTAGTCACAAATTTCTCGAGAACTCGGGCGTAAACAACGATACATGTCTCCTCAAAACGTCCAACTCATTTAGTAAGGATTGTGTAATAGCATGTGTATAATGTCAAGCGTTTTTAAAAGAAAGAATTCGAACAGGTTTGAGCATGCATCGATTACATAGTAACTTAATCGCATTTCTTATTTAAGAGAATTTATGTTTTAGTCAAAAGATGTAACGTATTCGAAGAACATGCACATACGGTGCGTGTCCTAAGAACGGATATTTCACGTGAAGCGTTTGTCTTATAAAAGATGAGAGGCTCCTTGCTTGAGGAATCACCATGGAGTGCAAAAGAAATGGAGAGTTCATTGAAGAGAAGAAGATCTGGTCGATTACGAGGAGGAAATCAGCAGGTCAGCCATTCAAGTCTACTACGTTCGTAGTAGATTTTTTATCTCAATTTCTGCAACTATTCGTGTAAAAAAAATATTTCAATTCAAAATTGATGTCTGATTTGTTGGGATTTATTAAAGGAAAAACAATGAATAACTATTTCCCATAGGAAAAAAAAAAAAAGGACATTCGATTTCCACTTCAACTTTCCCCTCTTCCTCGATAAGATTACTTACCCGTAATCCGCTTTTAACAACATTGCAAATTTTCATGGAAAAAAAAAGTAAATAACCAATATCAACAGCACAAATCATATCATTTATCCGTCTAAATCTTCAGTAATCGTACCTTATTACCTAACATGAAAAAGTAATAATTAAATTATAACTAAATATAAAAAATTATAGCAGAGTAAATAAGTTGATTATCTCAAGAATTATCATTATTGTTACTATTATTATTTTATTTTATTTTTTTCCTCACAGTGGTATCGTCTAAGATTAATTGTGTATTATCTTCAAACTCTTGTTCCCTCTTTGGTTATGATTTTCTTTATAATAGCCGGATAAAAATCTACTCTTCTGACTCTACTAAAAACGAGAGGACGATCGAGAAATGGAAGTGTATGATATATAACGAGCAACGAACTCGCTGCATAAAATTATCTAAAATCTTAACACGTGTATAATTTGTATAACTTTAAAAAATTAATTTTCTACGCATTAATACCGAAACGATAATTCACATAATAATCTTTTTTTTATATTACTCGCTGTATTAATATTTAATACTCCTTTTATTACTGGCCCCCCTTTTATCACTCAGTCAAAGTCAAAACGGAAGCTAAGCTAGTAGCCTAGACAGTAGGGTAGGATTATTGGGATAAAGGGATAACCCTTTTTCAAGGTTAGATAAAATGAGAGACGAAATTTTATTTGACTTGGTGGCTCGGATCACACGGGAGGGTTGAATAAACTTCACAAATTATTTGTCTCCGTGTCACCGAATTTTTAAAAAAAATATTTGTCAAATAACATATCTATTTTATTTATTTTCCTTAATTTTTATTATATTATCTTTCATTTTTTAAAATTTATTACATTCATCTTTTTATTATATTACGTTTATATTAAATGAATTTTCTAAATCCATCGTTATGTAAGCAATATGCATCCACCACTATTCCTTGAAAACAACATTAATGCCGCCCATCAATATATAAATCACATAGAACAGTCGCACTGTATATAGTTTATTATAGAGAGAATAATGGCGGGAGTCCTATACGTTTGTTGTTTCTTGTAAGTGAATCTTATACATTTCAAAATAAAACATCAAGTCCTATTTCTTATCATCGTTACAATATCCAGTCCGCCATCCAACTTGCTATTACTTCAAATAAGCTGACGTGGCAGTGACACTGTTAGTTTTATCCCGAGTGTCAATTTTAGTGCTGATGTGGACATTTTCTTAATCCCATGTGTACAAAATAATTAAATAAATTATTTTTTTATTCTCAAACCAGATACAATTACTCATTTACCCTTCGATGCGTTGTGTAGAATTTGATCTGCATTTGCCTTGTTCCTCCGTCGAAGAATCGATCTTCTTATGTTGTCTAAGCAGATCTAGAAGAACCAGATACTCGTGACAGAGAGAGAAGGGCAAATGAGTAATTTTATTGGTTTGACAATAAAAAAATAATTTATTTAATCATTTTGTATGCATGGGATTAAGAAAATGTCCACATCAGCACTAAAATTAACACTCGGGATAAAACTAACAGTGTTACTGTCACGTCAGCTTCGAAGTAATGGCAGGTTAGACGGTGAACTAGATGTTGTAACGGCGGATAAGAAATAGGACTTGATATTTCATCAAAAAACAACAAACATATAAGATATCCGCTATTATTTTCTCGTTTATTATAGGGGGTGTCAACATATATATCCAAAAACTATTTAAAACAAGAACTTAATATAATGCTCACGTAGTCGACGAGTAGTAATTATTTACCGTAAATGAATAATAATACTAAATTAGACCTAATTTAAGTGAAAAAATAATATCACTGTAATTCAATGAACTCTTATTTAAATCAACTGTAATTAGATGTTATCGATAATGGTAGTTGATGTTTTTCATATATATTTTTTGTTTGGTTCTCACGTCATAACACATAGGCTTCAGATCAATTAATTGTTTCATTCATTGGGAGTTGTTTCCTGTTTAATGAGGAACTAGAAACCGCTCGTGCTCTCTGCCAGTGCCCATTGGAGCAATTTCGTATACTCCTCATTTTGTACGGTTTGAAATTCACGAATAAAAAAGAAATCAAACGGTCACGATAGATTGAAATTCGTGGCCGTCATCTTTAAATATATAGCGGAGAAGAACGAGCTATCGTTGTCGTTGAATTTGCGGTAATTGTGGGGTAGTTTATTACAATTTCTTTTTCAAGTGATTAATTAAGAATGCACAGATAAGAAAAAATCTTAGATGATTTTAACCCATGTGATATGATGAGGAAAAGTTAACCAAATTGTTTCGATTAATAATAATTATGGTAATTTTTCGGGCCATTAATATTAATTTGCACAATTGTTACAATTTGATTAGTGTTTTCTCATATCACGTGACGAGTGTAATGATCATTGGATCGTAAAGAAGAAGACACTGTCGATAGCCAAAATAAATGAAAAATGATACTGGAAGTTCATTTATGTTAGCCTTTTTTGCAGTGTATTAATATGTTATACTTTGGACTTTATAATATCATATATGCTATACTTTCCACCCAAATAGTCACTGTCCCATAAACGGAGTTGTTAATGACGCGAAATCCACATTGGCAAACAACAATGATTTGAACTAAAAATATAATGGAACTAATTTTATAAGACTAAATTATTTTTTAAAAAAAATGTATAGGACCCAACTGTTATATTTTCAATTTTTTTCCAAATTTTTTATCAAAATAGTCTTCTTTTCAAAAATACTTCTCAAATTAATCTTCTCCAAGAAATATTTTCCATCATAATCTTCAAAGTGCTGGCATGACAAAAAATTTATTTATCTTATCATTTGTCTTCAAACTCATCCCTAAACAATTTGATGTGATATTCTATTCACTATTAGGGGTGTAAATAAAAATGAAAACCCAAAAACCAAAAAAATACCCAACCTAAACTAGAAAAAAAATCATATTTATAGGTTTCGGGATAAAATTCAAGATGGTTTTTAATATAGAAAAAATTGGACTTAGACTAGAAAATCCAGACAAGGTCGAGACCAACTGAAAATTAATGTTATGTATATATTATATGTAATAATCCATCTTATTATTAGATTTTAATAATACAAATAATATGTTTGACATTTTTCAACTTGAATATTGATTCATATTTATATATTTTTTATTTTATTAATACACTAGAATATTTATAATTAATATTTTTTATTTATTATAATGAATTTTATTTTATTATTTTTGTATTTTAAGTTATCACTATATTAAAAATCGATGCCCAAAAAATCGCCGAAAAAGCCAAACTTGAAGTGGTCGTTTTCATAATCCATAAATAATTATCGGTACGATTTTTTACCTTGAAAAAACTAACGTAAAAAAGATTTTAAAGAAGTATGAGTTGTATGAGTAATAATAAGATTTTTTTTTAAGTGAGTTGGAAGACATGTAGGATATTAATTGGAGATATTGTCACACGGGTATCGAGAAGACTAGATTGAAAAATAGTTGTTTTGAAAGACTAGTTTAGGAATTAGTTTTAAAAAAATGACTATTTTAATTATCAGTTGGTTTTGTTTTTCCATCATTAGATTCCTTGGGAGAAAAAGAAAAGCTCTCCATATTAGACGATGATGCAAATTTCTAGGATGCTCACTTTCATATCAACACCCATCATCATCATTATTATATCAGTAGTTACAAACGGCCACTTAATAATCATATATATATATAGATGTGTGTATATATATCCCTAGACAGGGAAGAAAAGGCAATATGATTAAAAAAGTTGCGTGGGCAATTAAAATAAGTTTGACCAATTCCGAGATCAAATCAAAAGGATAAAAAATGTTTGACTGGAGAAATTAAATTTGAAAAAATAAAAAATAATTTAATAAGGGACTGAAGTGTGAACAGACAAAAAGGATTTTTGGAGGCACCCGTCTCGTGATGAAGGCGACTGAGCCGGAGCCGGTCACGGTCTTAAGCCTGCCGCGGAGGGAACCGACAGCTGTCAATCGCGTCCACTTGCAATATTTCCGATTATTTACTAAAAAATAATTTTTTAAAAGGAAATTAATCCTTTTTTAATATTTATTTTTTAAATAAGATTTAAATTTTATTAAAATTTTGAATATAAAGGTTTTATATATATATATATATGCATATACACAAATATAAATTTAATGTCCTTTTTACTTTTCACATTCCCCTTAATATAATTTATATATTAAAATTTATGACATATATTTGATTTACATATTAAGGATAAAATAATAATTTCATTTATTTTTTTCTTGCTTCATATCTACAATCATAACAGTAAAAATCTTTTATTGAATTTTTCATATTCTCATATCTCACTCCATATTTATAATTTTATTATTAAAATTTTATCACTTTTTTTAAACAAATAATTTAAAATTATAGTATACTGGTAAAAATTGAGAATATTGTACTTACTACCATAAGTTAACTAATTTTAAACGAATTAAATTGTAATAAATCATAAATAAATGATATAACTATATGAATTCGTCAAAATATTTTACATCTAGTTATTTTTTTTTTGTGCATAGGACGGGTCTATGCCTAGTATATATATACAAACATGAGGTGGTTTTGGTGTTTTTTAACCATCTCACAACTATCCCCATCTTATTTATTTGATGAATAATTGAGTAATAATAATTTTATCATTTTAATATATTCACACAAACTAAATTTCACATTCCATTTTTTTTTAAACTTTCAATTACCACTTTCTACGCAACTTCCATCAATGGCGAGGTGATAATAATAGACGATGATAAACATAAAAATAGAAATGATGTTCTTTTTCTCATCTAAATTTATGTGTACCATCAAACATATTGTTCACTTAGTGTTCGACTATACTCACCGTGTATCGCATGAATCAAGTGTATGGTAAAGTGTTATATGATAAAAAGAGGTAAAAAGTTAAACGAAAAAATTAATGTACATTGAAAGAAAGAAAAACCTGCAGAAACTCACGTCATCACTGTACTTCCATTTGCGTAAAAATCACTATGTGCTCTAATGTTCATCCATCCATACAAAAACTCTAAGAAGAAAGTAAAAAAGAGAGAGAGAGAAGGGGAAAAAGGAAAAATAAAGAAACTAAAAGAACTATGGCCTATAGCCCATAGGTGGGCGGATAGGGAAGAGATTCTTTTAATCTCTTTCCACACCTAGTCGCTGCCCACAAATTAAAAGGCCAAAAGAAAAAGGAAGCCCTCAGTATCCATATCATCCGCGTCATCTTTCCGGCGACGGAAAATCTCCGCCAGACCGAGGTGGCTGCCCGCTGATCTGTTTCATTAGTTTCTGTGGCCAGGCAATGAATTGTCTCCCGAGCCCGAACACTGCCCGAAATCATAGCTAGACTTTGGCATGTTGCTATTGAGCTCATGAAATCCCGTGAAGATGTCATCGCTCATGCTGTTTGAAATATTCGGGATCAGCAGGTCCTCATCGTCGAAATCAGGCTCGTAGTCACTGATCACCATATCTTCCCCGATCTCCTTATCGTCTGTGCTGTCCGATCCCGTCACACCCTCAACCACCTGGCTTCCGCCTCCCATCATTCCGTCCTCCTCGATCGGAGCAGTGAGAGGAGTTGTGGGGGAGAGGCTCGCCGGCTTGTTCTCTGGGTCTTCCGGGTGGGAAGTGGTTTCAGCTTTCTGGAGGGCTCCGGTGAACTTGTTCCTGGTGCTGCCGGCGAGGGAGTTCCGGTGGGTCGGCCGCGGATGCATGTGCTCACCCGTATACGTCACGATGAATATATTCGGGTCCGTGTTGCTTCGTTCGACCTGCTTCCTCGCTGCGCAACCCTTCAAGCTGCTGCACCGGTAGTAGTTCCTGCATAACGTTTCAATTCGATCATCATCACAAGATATACAGACATCGAAGAATCAGTATCAGAACGGGTACAATTAGCCAAGATATAGGACATACAACGTCAAAGAAATTTCATGGAACAGTGGTGAAACTTAATTACCTTGGATAGGGAGATCCCTTAATTGGCTTCTGCCCGTACTTCCGCCAAGCCCAGAGATCGGACGACAATTTATCGGCTGTAACATGGCAGACGTTCTTCTTCTGCTGGCTCTTCCTGCAAATACCAGAGTCAGAAGCTTACCAGATTATGAAGGTGGCTGTTTGCTGTTAATTATTATCGATATGTCGACTGTGTTACCTCTTCCTCGTTCGCGGTGTCTGCGGTGGCTGTGCTGAAGGAGCCGGCGGGTACTGGTGGCTCACGTGCAGCGCTTGTTGCTGCCTCCCATGCTGTAGAGGCGGCTGTTCTTGTTTCACTGAAGGGCTGTAAGGAGGTGTCGGGGCGATACGGCGAGGAAAGGAGGCTGGATTGACCCGGATTTCACCGGAGAAGGAAGGGTTCTGGTTGTCGGGAAGGAGGAGGAACGGCCGGTAGAGTTGATGGAGCTCCTCGAAGCCGCTGCTTCCGGGCTCGACGAGGTTGGAGAATCCGAAGGGGAAGCTCTGACCGCCGATACCCTCCTCCTGGAAAGTCAACGCCGACAGGGAGTCTGGAACGCTGAGGTCCTCGCCACCGTTGGTTGAGGCTGTCGGTCGGGCAATAGGGGTGGAGGCGGCCGCGGAGGCAGCACAGCTCCTGACTACGGCGCTCAGATCCCAGTCCCAATCTGCCATATAAGAAGATCTGTCAGCGGGAAGGATCCTCTCTGTTTCTCCGGCAATTTCTTCCCAATCTTCACTCTCTCTCTCTCTCTCTCTGGCTCGGGCAATTGGGTGGTGGAGGGGGGAAGGTCAAGAGAGAGAAGGAAGAAGGCAGGCGCTGACTTTTTTGGGTGGGAGAAAAGCAAAATCATATGGAGAGAGAGAGGAGAGAGAGGGGGAAAATTTCAAGTGTTGGAAATGGTGGAGCACTGGCCCAGTAAAATCTTAATTATTTATACAAAGAAGAGGAGAGAATACACACAGATTGAAAAGAAAATAAAATCCATTTGTCCCAATTAGTTTAGAAGGATTGACCTTTTGTTCCCCTTACATAAGATTTATATATAAAGCGAGTTGATAATAGAGAGAATTTTATTCGTTAATAAAATAATTAAATTTAAATTTAAATTAATTAAAATATATTAATTTTTTTATTGAAAAATATTACTAGAAAAATCTCATTCGGATCTTGTGTGCCTCTCTACTCTCTAGTACATGTATTGGTCTCTGTCTCTTTCTGACTGTATGAGCTTTAAGATTGACTTTGAGAAAATGTCAAAGGAGGGATCTGGGTGGTGGTGGGGGCCGGACGGAGGTGGGGGGAGAGAGAGAGTGGCCCTGGGCCTGGGCGGTACGAGAGGGAGAAGAGCTTGATGGTGGGCCCCATGAACAGTACCCGGAAGATGCTCTCCTACCACGGAACGGAAGGATTCTCTCTCCCCGGTCCTGCATATTCCCCACGGAACCGAACCGTACAATGAGACATCAGCCAGTCTCTTACTGATAGAAGCTGTGTCCTAGAAAGCCAAGCTGCAGCGAATGGGATTCCTTACCAAAAATTCTTGGATAGGCCCGACTCACCGATGCCATAGCAAGTATAAAAAGTTAAAAAAATGTTGGTAGGATCCCTTTTAATAATATGTTAAATATTTTTTTAAGTCTAAAGATAATATAATAAGTTCAACTCGAGTAAAAAATTTTTCATTCCTTGTTTAAAAGAGAAAAGTGTATATGCATGTCACAAGTATGTTTTGCAATTTTGGGAAGTTATTGTCAGATCAGTTTCACGGAGCGTCGAACTCAACTAAGGTTTGCCTCGCATGGTAGTAGAGACTATGAATTATGTCGTGTGAAGTCGAACAATTCAATTGATTAGTAGGAGAAAATATTATTTTTTTATGGTTCATTATTATTTTCGAAATCTCGAACTGATATCACTGTAAAAATAATTAGTTAGGAGTGATCAAAAGAGAGCACCTCAATCCAACTTGCAAGCAACATCATTCCCAATATTCTCAAGCACTTGAAGACATAAATTTGATGGTCATTTTCATGGTTTCTTACACAACTTACACAGAGCAAAGGTTACTCTCAAGGAGAGTGAAATGCGGATGGAACTTTTTTTTTATTATTATTGGCACTACTTAATATTCAAAATTTCAATAACTATAACTAAAATTCAAAATTGATCAATCTATTTAAATACTATTTACTTATTTGTCAGTCTATATATGTGTGTGTGTGTGTGATTATTTCGCTTTTTTGCCCCAAGAAAATGAGAGAAAAAATTGCAAAGAAAACGAATCTTACTGTAACACTTCGTCTCTCCTTCGATTTGGCCGTCCCTCTTCATGCCCGCTCACCCTCCTCATCTGCTGATCATACATATGTTTATGGGAACATCATGCTCGGTCGGGCGAGGCTTGCGGTCCAAAACTGTACACAAGCGAGACACAAAGTCGAAATATTCAGCAATTTTCAGAATTCACGGCCAGTCTTTCTCGAGCCCTGCATCCCTCCCTGTCTCATTGCAAAGAGAGCTTGTGAATACTAAGCTTCTGTTAGAAGCCAGTATTTGACTCCATGTCCACCTGATCATTGACTTCTCCTGTCCTGAGTAGTTGGCAATTCTGGGCCACTTAAAATTTGCCCCCCTTTTCCCTCTTCGTGCCCACCCCACATTGATTGAAGGCCGCGTTCCGTAGTTTTGGGCCTCTGATGGTGCCTCGTCCATCAAATGCGTATCACTGCTGATTCATTGCCCAAAACAACAATTCCAAATTCCCCGAGAAATAAGAATTTGTGTAATGGTACCGCTCTCAATCTTAAATTAAGAGATTTTGTATTCAATTCTTATACATAAAAGTTCTCGTGCCCTCTTATTTCCATTTATTTGATCTCTTTCTAACTTTATGTGTATCTTTTATACACTGAAAAATTTCCTCCGAGTCAGCCTCTCTCTAATATATCTAAAGTATCCATATCTAAGATTTGAAGTGTCATAACCCATTTAGATTTAATTCGATTTAGTCTGTCAAGGTTGAAACCCTGCTGATTATAAATTGTCATCCGGTCCAGTCATGCCTTTCTAAGTCAAACCCGAGCAAATCAATCACCATAAAACATTGAAGACAATCATGCATACATCCACCTTGGGAGGGCTGATTCTTTATCTTCAACTCCCGTGACTCCACGTGGCAGATTCATTAATAATGTCCGAGCAATTTGCCCAACGTGACTGTACGTTCAAAAACCGTGAATATTGTACGCCTGATATCGACCACTGCTTAGCGTATAAGGAGACCCCTGATAATTATTATCAATTAACCGTAAATCTATTCTATAAAAAATTGTAGCCCTTTAAAGTAGGGGTGTGCAGAAAACCGGTTCGGCCCCGAACCGGTTTCGAACCGAACCGAACCAAAGAACCAGTTCGGTTCGGTTCGGCACACTAGGTAAAGAACCGAACCAGTTTATGTTGGAAAAAACCGCATTGTTTTAAACCAATTCGGTTAACCGGTTCGAACCGAACTGGTTTTAAAACGGTTCGGTTCGGTTCAAAATCGATTCGAACCGAACTGAATTGGTTTTAAAACGGTTCGGTTCGGTTCAAAACCGGTTCGAACTGAATTGAATTGGTTTCAAAACGGTTCGAACCGGTTTTGAACTGAACCGAATGGGTTTTAAAGTAAAGCAGTTCGGTTCGGTTCGAACCGATTAACCGTATCAATTACACTTAGAAATTAACTGAACCGCTTTTAGTCTAAAAAACCGCACCAAAATAGAACCGGTTCGGGGAGAACCGGTTCGAACCAGTTCGGTTCCAGTTCGGTTCCGGTTCGGTTCTCCCCGAACCGGTTCGGTTGCACACCCCTACTTTAAAGTTGCATTTACTGTACTAATAGAAGTTTTGATATTCGCTTTTTTTTTTGTTGTACCAGGAGGTACATAGACATAGAAAATGAAGAAGAAATATGGGGTAAAAGGATCATGGGAAATTTCGCGTGCGGGATTGAATCAATGATCTCTAAATCACACGACGAGAATGGTATAAACCATACATAGGTTTGTTTTGAAATTCACTTTAATAATGTAATTGTCATATCTTAATGGCTTGTTTGGATTGAAATTTATGAAGGGAAGGGTTATGGGGTGCCAGGCAAACCACTATTTGGCTAATAGAAGGGTTATAGAGGTACTACTTCAACCATTATTTAGTAAATTAAAATAGGAGAGACATGGAGTTTTATAAAATTTTTCACCCAAATTTGAGGGTTATGAAGAGTTATCTCAGCTATTCATAACTCTCCATAATTTCCACATTCAAAAACCTCTATAATCTTTTCCTCCACGAACCTTCCCAACCTTCCATCCAAACAAGCCCTAAATACGTTGTATGTTGGGCCGCTCAACTGTGTGTGTTTAATGGAGAAAGGCCTTTTACATATCTTGTTTTTGATGATCACTGGAAAATGGGCCTTTTGTTTATTTTTATTCATTTATTTATTGTTGACAAATTCTCATTAAAATTCTTTTATTATTATTATTATTATTTTTTATCAAGATTCAAATTCGTTAAACGTGTGAGTTTAAGCCGGATAGCTGCACAATAAAAGAGAAAAATAAAATTTAAAAAATATCGTCTTCGTCATCTTCTTCTTCGGTCAAGCTCGGCCTCCTTCACGGCTACACCTTCACAGAGAGAAGGGTTTCTGCTCGGCCCTCTCGAGGCGAGCTCGGGGGAGTCATCGGATCCGCAGGGGCGCTTCGTCGCCTGTTCGAGTTAGCCGCAGGCTTAGATCCGAGTAATTTCTCCTTGTGTCTCTTGTCCCCTTCATTTTCTGTTTAAAAATTGATCCTGATTTTAGCGGATCCGATCCGGATCGATGGATCTTGATTCACAATTTTAGCGTATTTGATCGGAATTGATATTGATCCGTCCATTCATTTCGGATCCTCGTTGTTTCCGCTTCGGAATTCCCCCTGGATTGTCGATCTGTTGGCCTCTTTATAGAGAGAAAGAAGGAAGTATTACAATGATTCATTGATTCAATGCCAACAGTACATGTATTACTCTTTGAGGAAGTGCTAGATTTAATTACCTCCGATTCAATCGATGGATTTCTTAAGTTTGTGCCTATGCCTTTGAAATTTAGCTCCTCAGAGGACTGATGTGGTTGATTTTTAACTGTTGCGTTTTTTCTGATGTCGTCAGAAAATTCTAAGCTAGTTTGGTTTTTTTGAATTGTAGGTTGCCTAGTTATTTTAGTTAGAAGGTTGCAATGGCTGCTTCGGAGGAGAACAATGCATTGTTCCCGATTTTCATACTGACAATAATGGCTCTGCCTTTGGTACCTTATACAATAATGAAATTGTGCCGTGCGGCTTCGAAGAAATCGAAAACTATAAACTGCCAGTGCTCAGAGTGCTTGCGGTCAGGGAAGTATCATAAGTCGATATTCAAGAAGGTGAGTTACCAGGTTCACTTGATTCAAGGAGAACATATATTGCCTGTTTTCCTGATGCTAACTGTCTGGCTTAATTTTGCAGATATCAAACTTCTCAACCTGTAGTAACCTGACTCTTGTACTCCTCTGGGTTGTTATGATATTCCTCATCTATTACATAAAAAATATGAGCAGTGAGGTGAAAATTATGTTCAATATTTCTAACAGTTGGGACATGTCGATGGGTCTACTCTCACTCTTAATGTGCTGAATATTTTTCCTTTTTGGGTCATTCAGATTCAAGTTTTTGAGCCATTTAGCATTCTTGGGTTAGAACCGGGAGCTTCTGAATCGGAAATAAAAAAGGCATACAGGAGACTCTCCATTCAATACCATCCTGATAAGAATCCTGATCCAGGTTGAGGATGTTTATATTGTCCTTAATGACTTTGACAGCTATATTATTCACTTGTTCTAAGAGTATCCTATTCATTTTTGTGTTCTCAGAGGCGCATAAGTATTTCGTGGAGTTCATTTCAAAGGCTTATCAGGCTCTCACGGACCCTATATCCCGTGAGAATTTTGAAAAGTATGGCCACCCAGATGGAAAGCAGGTACCTGTGGATTCTCATCTGGAAAATATGAGCAGTTGATTTCTTACCTTCTAGTTGAAATGGATTTTTTCCTCATGCTGTACTTTTGCAGGGATTTCAAATGGGGATAGCCCTTCCTCAATTCCTTTTAGACATTGATGGGGCTTCTGGAGGGATATTGCTCCTATGGATAGTGGGGGTGTGTATTCTTTTGCCTTTGGTGATTGCAGTGATATATCTCTCAAGGTCATCAAAGTATACAGGAAATTATGTTATGCATCATACACTATACGCTTATTATCATCTTATGAAGCCTTCTTTGGCCCCAAGGTATTGATTCCAATCCCCTTGGGTCACAATATGACTAAATGTATATGTTCTGCTTTTAGGATGTCATACTACTTTGCATTTGTAAGTTGAACATGTAAAATGAATACTAATTCATACAAATTGGCTTCTTGCTTATGTAGCAAAGTCATGGAAGTGTTTATCAAGGCTGCTGAATATGGAGAAATTCCAGTTCGTAGGACAGATACAGAGCCCCTACAGAAACTGTTTTTATTAGTGAGGAGTGAACTGAATCTGGACCTGAAAAACATCAAACAAGAGCAAGCTAAGTTTTGGAAGCAGCATCCGGCGATGGTAAAGGTAGTTTTTCCTGCAAAATGCCACTCGGTAGCTCTCTTTCGCTTAGCAAGAAGAACTCCCAAGTATTCACTAGCTGCCTTCTCTTCTTTTCAGACAGAGTTGTTGATTCAGGCTCAGTTAACTCGGGAATCGGCAGCCTTATCTCCAGGTTTGCTTGGTGATTTTAGACGTGTGCTGGAACTTGCTCCCCGGCTTCTTGAAGAATTGATGAAGGTGCCTTTTCTAATCTCCCACCATATAATCTTCAAATAAACTTCAAAAATTTTGGTTGTTGCCGCTTTAGCATTATCGATGGCAGGTATATCTGCACTTTATCCTTGACAATCATCTGCTTTCTTTCAGCCTCAACTATGCATATATGATATAATAGCAGTTTGAAAATGCTATTCTTTCATAAGAATATGAATCAGAGAAGAATCTCTTCTGTAAAGAAAATTCCATGATAAGTTCTTTGTGATTTTTAGGAAATTTTGCCTTCTCGGTTTCAGTATTTACTCCCGAGGATAGTGAAATTAGGTTATGCTTATCAAATTTTCTTCTCTTATATACCATCTCTGTATAATTATAAAATCCTATATACACAGATGGCACTTGTTCCACGCAATTCTCAGGGACATGGTTGGCTGAGGCCTGCCGTTGGGGTTGTTGAGCTCTCGCAATGCATCATTCAGGTGCTTATATTCGCAGAAGCTAATCATTTTGTTTTTGCTATCAGTTGGAAGTTTTAGGATCTTGTATACCACTGTCAGTAAGTTTCTGATTGGTCTTTGGCCCTAAATTGGGCTTAACATTTCTTTTTATGAATTTGGTGTAGGCTGTTCCTCTCAGTACAAGGAAGACAACTGGGGGGTCAACAGAAGGCATTGCATCTTTCCTCCAGCTACCTCACTTTAGTGAGGCTACTGTCAAAAAAATAGCTCGCAAAGTAAGTATTAAAAACTACAATTTTACTGTTGAATAAGTTAAGTTATAAAGATGCATGTGTCACAAGTCCATCCAGAGACCAGGGACAGCAGATGTTGCTCCTGAAGCTGTCCAACTCAGAGAAATTTTTTTGGCTCACAGAGCTCTTGATGTACATGCGGTATCAACATAATTATTTTACATGGTTTTATTGTCAAATGCCATCAGGGGGAACAAGGAACTAGATTTATCTTTTGCTTCTTCTTCAATACAAAAATAGAACTCTTGCACTCCATACATTTCACAAGAACTCTTTTGACCTTGAATTGTTAAAGCCAACTGTTCACCACCTTCATGGGGTTTCACTCTGGTAGATCGCATTATTCATATTGGTTTCATCTGTGATTTTTGCAGAAAGTGAGGACATTTCAAGAGCTTCGGGACATGACTCTTGATGACCGAGCAGAATTGCTCACTCAGGTAGCTGGATTCTCCTCGGCAGAAGTACAGGATGTAGAAAGGGTGCTTGAAATGATGCCTTCCCTAACTGTTGAAGTCACTTGCGAGACTGGAGGGGAGGAAGGAATTCAGGAGGGTGATTTGGTCACTATACACGCTTGGGTTACTCTGAAGAGGGCTAATGGGCTTGTTGGTGCCCTCCCTCATGCTCCACACTACCCATTCCACAAGGAAGAGAACTTTTGGTTCCTTCTCGCTGAACCCACCTCAAACAATGTCTGGTTCTCCCAGAAGGTAAGTTTCATGGATGAGGCTGCTGCTATAACTGCAGCATCTAAGGCGATTGAGGATACCATGGAGGGATCAGGGGCAGACGCGAAGGAAACTAGTCGGGCTGTTAGGGAAGCAGTTGAGAAAGTTCGTGCAGGCTCAAGGCTGGTCATGGGCAAGTTCCTGGCCCCACCAGAAGGGAACTACAGCTTGGTCTGTCACTGCTTGTGTGATTCCTGGATTGGCTGTGACAAGAAAGTGAACTTGAAGGTGAAAATTCTGAAACGGGCCCGTGCAGGAACACGTGGTGGGGCTGCAGCAGAAGAGACCATTGTGGAGGATGGTGTTGAAGAGGAAGAGGAGATTGAGGAGGAGGAAGAGGATTATGAGAGCGAGTACAGTGAGGATGAGGCCGATGAACAGGATAAGAAGTCCGTTGCCAATGGCAAAGTCACTGAGAAAGGCTCTAGTTCCGAAGGCTCAGGATCAGATGAGGAGTGAAAAAAATTAAGAGAGAGTTCAATTCTCCTTTTTGGTCAGAGATAGAAACGATAGAATTACTCATTTGTACTCCTTGCTAGGACTGCATCATGTATTTTGCTCAATTTAGTTTGCCGGAGTTTTGAGATCCCTTTACTTCTACAGTATCGGACGTGGGTAGAGAAACTAATGCCCTCACGCAAGTCAACCTTCTGCGAATTATTTTCTGGAGTACTTTCATCCTTTCAAGTTTTTCCAATGGACAGCAGACATTGGGCATCAAACGGCTCACTGAAGCAAACCAGTATTAAGGAACTCGCGTAGCTGTTCATCTCGAATTGGTATGTTGCTTTCAGCTCAGCAAGTATTTTATGCAACCGCCTGAACATTGATGGAGGGCCATATATGAACATTGAAATAACTGCATGTGTTATCATCGTCATCATGAAACCATCACAACATTCTCTCCTGGACACTAACTTCATTCGAGATTGAACTTGACTCATCAAGTCCATCTTCTTTGTCCGAGCTCATTTCTGTGTCGTCATCTTCAGTCATCCTTTCTTCTTCACTTTCCTGCTCATTCAGTTGCTCTGGATCCTCACCTGTTCTGTCACTGTTGCTAATTAATGCTCCATTTGTGCTATTAGACCCGTAGAGTTGATCAGTTCGTATCCTCACACGTTTTCCTTTAACGCGTCGATACTCCCATTTGGGCGGTGGGTATTTCTTCACTAATTTGTCATACGTATCAAGCAGACCGAGCTGTTGGAATACATTTCCCATCATCGAAACGGTTGAAGCAGTGGGTCGAACGCCAAGTTCCTCCATGTCAGCAAATATCTAGCATAGAAAACTGAAAAGTGATTATACAGTAGAAAGACAATATCCTGACCTCATCCTAGGACACACATAAAAAGGCACAACAACAACAGACATTTCAGCAGCGTACCTCGAACATTTGCTCGTGCATTCCTCTCTTGTGATAGATAGAAATCATTTTATCAAAGAAAATGCGAGGTGTGGCTTCGAGGTTATCTGAGAATATCTTATTCCAGAGCTCCTCAGCCTCATCAAGCCTCCCTTCTTCTGCTAATGCATTCAACAGTGTGAAATAGCTCCCCATCGTTCTACCTTGACCTTTGCTCAGCATCCACTTTGTGACCTAATATCCAACCGATCCACTTCACTGCACTCAACAGCAGTGCATCAATACAAGAAAGGGGGATCATACCTGTATTACTCGTTTCCATTCCTTTTGATTTTCAAGAGTCTTCAAGGCTTTCTTCACCATGATTAGAGGGAACTCCAGCTCCCAGGCAACGAAGGAATCAAGCGCCCCATAAACTTCCTCTTTCACATTCGACAACCCCTTCACCTACAAAGGAAGTCCATAAAAAGATCTTTTCACTCCACAAGTTGGAACTAAATGAGAAAGACCAACTTCACAATATCCCAAGTACACTCTTTGCTAGATGTAAGGGCTACAAATAAAGAGCTTGGAAGGGAATTCAGCTAGGTGCTTACGCATTCTACGAGCTTTGCAGATTTGGAGATGGTCCCGATTCTCTTTCTTGATTTCCATACTCGAGGATACCTTGGTCGAGGACCTTTTGCAGCACATAACTGATAGTTATCAAAATCTCAGCGGTAAGAATATGAAGCTCAAATGTCAATATTCAGTAAACCTGAAAAAGCTCTACAAACCATCTGACCCAAAAATTCGTAATCGCTGTCCTAGCAATCTAATCTTTTTTGGGATTCAGCTCGACAAACACTGCAAGGAGAAGCATTATTGATCAAGCAAGCACGCTACGAATCAAGGAGGGTTTGGTTTCTTACAACAACGCTTCTGCTGCTTCGGAAGACCTCGGCAGAGTCAAATCTTCTAGATATCACTGGAACAGAGACTCTCAAACCTAGCATCCTCAAAACGAACTGCAGTTAGCAGTGCGTGCTCGAAAGTCGGTGGGCAGGAGATGGAGCTTCTCCGGCCTGAACTCGATGAGGGTATCAGTCGCAGAGACGAGGCGCGACTGAGATGGTGCACCAAATGGATCCTGCCCTTTTCCTTTTTCTCTAGAATTTTCACTCTTATTTTTCTCGGGGAAAATCTGCCTCTTTTAAGCTGCTGTTGATGACAGAGACCGTCTCCTATTCCTAAGGGCGCTGAGGCACAAAGGTCCCACTATGGGCCGAAGCGTTTCGTTTGATGGGTTTGGGCCCAATAACTTCCTACTCTTTGAAAAAGGATTTGTGGGGAATTCTTCCGAGAAATTCTTACATGATACTGTCTCATCATATGGTGTGAAAAAATATTAATTAAATTATGATAAATATGTAAGTTTGCGTTACCCTCCCAAGCAATTTCCATATTTCTCGCCAATTAAATTAAATTAATTAATTATTTCTTTTCAAATCACTTTGAAGTAGGATCACCTAAGATTTTTTTCAAATTCTTTCATTTTATTTTGGCCAACAAAAGGAAATTTCTGTTGAATTATATTATATTGTGAGTAAACTATCACTGTGGGGGTCAAACCCATGACCAGAAGGGACTACCAGACTCATATTGAATTATATTATATTGTGAGTGAACCATCACTGTGGGGCTCAAACCCACGACCACAATGGGCTGCCGAGCTTACGTCAGTAAAGGACTACCGAGATCAAATCCGGGTTTAGGTCACTGTGTTCAGTTGCTCACACATATTATATTATTGATAATGGGCATACAAAAGTCTCAAGTCCGTTTCCACCCAAAAGTCTAAGCCGATAGGTGGTTGTACTTTTTTTTTAAGGTTTGAAATAGGTCGTGGTACGTAATTCTCTTATAAATCCATTTTTTTTCTTAATCTAGTTAATGTGGAATTCTAATCTCAACCATTCCTACATGTGAAGTGTGACATAAGAAGCCTCGGTGTGGGAGCCCCCGTCGACCAAACGACGTCGTTCCAGCACATAGGAGTGGATATATCACCTCATCCGCAACTTCTCAAAAGCTTCATTTCTCGGCAAGGCGGAGGGTAGGAGAGAGGAGAGGAGAGGAGAGGAAAATGGCAGTTCATCGTTTACTCCTCGCTCCTCCGAGCGAACTGTGATTGCTTCAGAGGAACTCCGACGATGATGATCGAGTCCGCCATGGCCATACGGTTCCCCTCCGGCTCAAGCTTCTGCTCCTCCTCCGCCTTCCCCTGTAACTCTCCGTTCTTCCTCCTCGGTTTCACACTTTTTGAAAAAATGCGACTCGGAATTGCTTCTCTGAGCTGTTTCCGCTTCCTGATTTCAACTCTGTGCATCGTTCTGATTGCCTTACGATTTCTCAGCTGCCAAACGAGAAGCCGCATATTTGCTCTGATTTGGTGGAATTGAATTTGAGAATCTCATTACGTGCAGGTTACCGTTCAATTCTGAGCTCGGACGAGCTCGCCGGTGTTCATGTCAACTCCCGTCGACCACACTCCGGCTGCTATGACATGCCGTGGTACTTGCAAGTTGTATTTATTTCTGCTGAAGATTAAATTGATTCGTAGATATTTCTGTATAAATTGGAATATGGAGGCCTTGAGATTGATGAACTGCTGCAGTTATCAAAGAGTAAATGGTGGAGCCGGCTCTATCACAAGGAGGAAAAATCTCGCGAGGAACAGAGTTAGAGCAACCGCAGAGCATTTGGATTCGGCCTCTGATCCTATCAAGTACAACGGACGGGCTGGATATCATCCATTTGAGGATATTTCAGAATTAGCATCAGCTGGTAGTGGAGACGCTAGGCTTACAACTGCAGAAACTACTCGGACAATTGTTGAGGTATCACATTACACACCGTATGAAATTCTGACCACATTATTAAGAGCCTGCATGTCTGTGGATCTGATATTGCAGTCAGTATGTTTTATTCAGGTGAACAATAAAGCTACTATGCTGTTTTCTGGTGTGGTTGGTGATGAAGTCCATGAAAATATTCTCTGGCCAGAGTTGCCTTATACGATTGATGAGCACGGGAGTGAGTGTTTGAAGTCATTTTAATTTGGCATTGCGCACTGCATTGTTTTATTTTAAGGTTCATGCATTGGTGTGCTGCAGATATATATTTCCAGGTGAACAATGATGAGGACATTATGCAAGCATTAGCATCAGAAACTCATATGGTGGTATGGAACTTATTTTTGCATTTTTGAAGACTAAGATATTGGGTTGTTCTTAGTGTGTGCACTTCGTACCTTCTCAATGCACAAACATCGGCTGTGAATGAGTGGTCAAACCACGTGGATCCCTCATTCAATGCTTGGGTTGGATCACTCAGCCCATGGTTTCCAATGCTGCAGTATTTTGGATGTTCATGTCTGGGCCTAGGATATACAATGTCAAAGTTTGAACTAGCAAAAGGAAACTAATAGAAGGAAAAAGGAACACGTCTTCTCCGAGAGACCATTGTTTTTTCCTTCCCCCGTCTTTCTGATACATGAAACGAAAATATTTTATTTGATGCCTGTCAGACTTCTCATTTTAGTCCCTGGCCATTATTTAATACAGATTTGATAGCTGATGCTCACTTACAATTTGCAGCAAGTGATTATAGGCTTGGACACCATGGAAATGATGAATGAAATCGAAGTATCGGGTCCTGCGGAAATTGATTTCGGAATTGAGGAACTCGGGGATGAAGATAGCGATTTTGAAGAAGAAGAAGATGGTGAGGATGATAACGATGAAGATGATGATTATGAAGAGGTGTATATATTTCTGTTACACTACAGATAACCTTTTCAAGCTGTTATATTATCTCCAACAGTTTTTGACTGCTGTCCCTGGTTAATGTATTGTAGGATTTGGTGTCCATCCTTGAAGATGAAGATGATCTCGATGAATCTGATGGGAATCTTGGGGATTGGGCAAAGTTGGATACAATGCGCTCTTCTCACCCTATGTACTTCGCAAAGAAATTGGCTGAGGTATAATGCTTTCCCAAAATTCAGACAGAAACCATGATATAACAAATTTATTTTGGTAAGTTGGTAGTTCCAATAACTGCTTGTGATTTGGTTTAGGTTGCGTCAGATGACCCTATTGATTGGATGGAACCACCTCCAGTTGGTATTGTCATTCAGGGCCTTTTAAGGCCTGTACTCCTTGAAGAGAAGCTGGCCATTCAGAAGCTTTTCTCTGGCTACGGTTCCAGTGCTGACATAAATAACATAAAGAATCCAGTGGATGAGAAATCAGAAAATTCTGCTATAGATGAACAGATTCAGGAACCAATTTCATCTGGAGATGGCTTAGCAAAGGCACAAGAATTGGAAAAGGATGAAAGCCTAAAGAACGGGACATCATTTTACAAGCTGGAGATGATTAAAATTCAGCTTCTTTCTGTACATGGACATCCGGTATGGTTTTAATCTTTTGATAGCTATGATTAATGAAACATCAACTGAAAATGTCATATTTTAATCACTCTTAATTAGAAAGTGTTATGACAATCATTCTCAAAAACAAAACTAGTGACATCCCCGTGCATTATTTCATTATATAATTAATTGATCAAAGAAGACACAGTTATCTGATGGCAGAATTCAGCAATTTAAACAGGTTCACCTGTAGTCTGATGCTTATAAATTGTGAGGCGCTTTCTTTTTTTGAATCATACTGCTAATTGCTTCATTTCTCTGACATCCAAATCAATTAATAACTTCAGCGTGGAACTGGATATCAAACGTTTATCCTCTTTTATCCACTGATTTAACATTCTGCCATATCTGAAGTAGCATTTTGAAAATGCCAGAAGTTTTACCCTTCGAGCTGATGTTGTAGGTGGAAACAAATGTTAGCTTTATAGGGCCAATCATACAGCTGCTTATTTTTGCCCTTGAGATGAACTTTCTGAGAACTATGATTTGTTTGGTTGATTTCTAATTGAATGCCTTTTTATGTTACATCTATCTATTTCTACTTTAAGCGAACACCTTTTTTGGTGTCACTTTCAATTTCCCCTTTTTTTCTATTGTGTATAATAATTGAACTTTTAATAACCTTAGACTTGTAATCGAAGAGAGGTAAGATAGTAAATCTGACAGGTATAATCACTCACCATTTTTTGCTTTCCCAAGTCCCACCTCTTGCTTTCTTCTCTCGTCACATTTCTTTTCACTTTCTCTTACATTTCCCCCCTTTATGCACTTCTCCAACCGATTTCATTGATATAGCAGATACCATGTATAACATGGTTTAGCTTCTGGTCTCCTTTAATTTCTGCTTCCTTGTTACTGTTCAGATTATTGTTGAGGTAGAAGATTTCAGGAGAGCCAGGGCAGATACCATTGCTCACTCCGCTGCTAAGATCATCTCTCGCATAAAAGCTGGTGGAGAAAAAACTGTGCAGGCCCTCAAATCTCTCTGCTGGAGATGCAAGGGCATTCAAGTAGAGGTAAGATTAGAGTATGATGTAGCTCGAGCAGCATCTTCACAGATTGTGTGATCCAGTTGCATTAATCTCAGGAGGCTACGATTATCAGCATGGATGCTCTGGGCTTTGACGTTAGGGTTTGTTCAGGAACACAACTTCAAACATTGCGCTTCGCATTTGAGACCAGGGTATGATATTTCCTATTCTGCTTGGAATTTTTTTCCTTTTTTTGGTTCTGAATCAGAAAGCCAAATCCCTTTTAAGCAGTTGGTCCCCCCGATAATTGGCTTGTGTATCTTGATGTTCAAATGTCTAGAAAACAGCTATGTTGGGTTTTCAAATTTTCGATCCTTTTGTGCTTTTCTTTATTTCCATCTTTATGTCAATGAATATGCGTGGCAAATAAATCTTTTTCTGGGAATGGTGTCCCTGTTGCAGGCGACTTCAGAATGTGGCGCAGAGAGAGAACTGAACGATCTCCTATTCCCTAGGACTCAACGGAAGACCCTTAAAAAGAAGCAGACTCGTCAAAATGAATGCTAACATCGTAAGTTCTGGTTAGTGCGTCAATTATTTGTTGTGCCATGCTTGTAGATTTTGCTGATTAATAGAAGAGCCACTAAGCTCTACCAGCTCGAGTTTTGTATGTGCAAGTGAATGGGTATGAATACGTACGGCAATCGCTGGGATTCGCCTAGTATATCAAAATCCAGACCCTGGCCCATCAAACTGTCCTGGCCTATGCAAGGGTCGGGTCAGACCCACCCGAGCTGCCCAACCAATTTGGGAAGAGATGAGAGATTAAATAATTTCCATGCAGTATAGTGATCATTTAATTGTTAATTCTTTTGATAATTATAAACGTGCCTATAGTTATTACTAATAAATGAAGACAATGGCATGATCTTACAAAATTAAAGGGGAAAAAGGGACAACTGCATGCATGGAGGTATCATGCATATGACAGGAAGCTAATTCCTGCCTTATTGGTAACGTGGCACTTCTGATTGGTTGGGAGTGGATTAATGCCAATTGAAGCTTACAACAGCAGAGATATGGTATGAAATATGCACTATGCAGGTGTGCTTTCCGGGCGTGGAATGCTAATCTTTTGCTGATAAATGATGTTTAGGAAATTTTGGTTAATATTAGTGAAAATATCACTTAGTTAAGAATACATCTAATATAAAAATAATATAAGTGGTCGGGTGGGTCAAATAGAGTCAGGTTGAGATCTATCCCATGCCGGAGAGAGGCAGACCTGCCCCGAACAGGTCAGATGAAGGCTGTATCTTTGTGATGTTTCATTGCCATATGACGGGTCATTCTTTATTCCTTTTTTCCTTCCCTCTTAATAATCTTATTTAGATTTTCCGTTCACAGCATCGAGCTTGTATATAACTCACCTTTTCGACTGTAGGATGTCCCATGAGCCTGATCGGATGCCCATCTCTAAAGACCCAGTCTAGGTAAAATTCCCAACTCCTGTCCTTCATATCTCTTGAGGTCATAAACTGGAATTCAAGCCTAACCATCCTGCCGGGCCAGGCTTGGTCAAGGCCCGGGATAGTGTAGCCCGAGGGGGTCCTTTTCAAAGCTCTCTTACCGTAATGTATGCAGAATAACTAGGGCTGGCACTGGCAATGGCCCGCACCTTTCACGGGTCAGGTCAAGGTACGGGCCAATCTGATTAAAGGAAAATTAGTTATTGTTATTTAAAATATGATATAATTTACATATTTATAATAATATGTTTAAGTAAATTTAAATAATTTAAATTTTATATAATTTTGATAAAATAGAACAATTAATATCCAAATTAATAAGAAAAATATTTATAAATAATGTAAAATTAATTTGAATATATATTATATTGTATTATATTACATGGACAGGCTGGGTTGGGCTGGGACAAGAGACAGGCCTTGACCTGCTCACACGTCGGGTTGGACCCACCGCAGGCCAGGGCGGCGCGGGGCGGGGCGGGGCTGCAAATTGAGATTGCCATCCCTAACCATAAGTGGCAATCGTCAGCTTAAGGCGATACAGGAAAATCTGCTGTGTCATTTCAAGGCCGAGCGGGCTAGAACCCTATTCTAATGTGGCACGATCCTCCCAAGAATATCAGATCGGTGGACAAAAAGCTAATTGATGGCCCTCCTTCACAACACATCCGAAATCATGGTCAAATCCAGCACAGCTCACCTCATGGTAATAAACTAGAAGCTATAGTTTAAGACGGTCGAGGGAGCATTGAAGCAAAGAGACACATTTCTTCCCTCGATGTGCTTCCGTGCCGTAGTTTCTACTGCTGTCCACCAATCTTTGTCACCATTCTTGCTACAGCTTGCCTGCAACATATGCAAGTCACGGACGATAACAACTACCCAAATATCAACCTATTTTCTGATTTACATGGAAATAATGATGATCATAACCTTGCATATAGAAGTTTCAGGCGGAACAAATATTAGATCTGATTCGACATTGCGTATACTACGGCATGCAGCATGATGAAAGATAAATAAAGGAAAACTCGTTATAGTGAGGAATGTGTTGCTTCAGTTTCACCTCATAGGAGGTGTGGTCTCAAAGAATAAAGGACAAAAAACCAGCGGTACCATCTAGAACTAGACATGAAAATACGGCAGTATCAAAATCATTTTCAGGGAAAAAAGTTGCCATGCTGGAGGTGTATATGAGTTTCTTTTTTTATAACTGATTTGCAGACCCATAATCTCCCATAAAACAGGTCATGAGAATGAGATTGCACTGACGAATGTATGTAACGAGTAGCGTGTTGAGTTTCAATATCATCTTACAACTCTTACTGTTTCATGCAGCCATCAATTATTCAAAGACAAGCTGTTAATGGTACCTGTGTTACTGTTGTAATAACATCCCCCGGTACTGGTGTCAAGGAAACCTATAACCTGGGAGTTCGCTAACTCCAGTCAGGGCCTCTTCCCATGTAAAATGTGTCTGATGGTCTTATGATAATCTGTTTCAACTTCCCGCATTCAGGATTCTGACACATCTGATAATATGCTGTAGTACATATGTGGACAACAAAAATACCAAAGCATCAGCGTGAATTTGGGATTGATCTGCTCGTCTGACACAATAAATATACCAATTATCGTCTCTCTTGAAAACAAATAACACAAGAATGTTCAACGGATCACATACTGTGGGGGTTCTCGTGCTCACTACCTATTTGCTAACAGATTCTATTTTTTAATTTACTATATACCATGAGCCCACGTTCCGAGAACCGGTACCAGCTTCATATCCAGCACAAAATCAGGAATTAAAAATAGGTAAATAAACAAATAAAGGGCAAGTAGCTTTTATGAAACATTTTATCATGCGATATTCGCCGTATTTTTTCTTCCAAAAAGGCATGAAAACCAGTCCCCGCTAGCAAGACAGGAGAACAGATTAGTACCTGATACCGTGCCAGTGGAGGCTATAGGTTCTACGAATTTGTCCAGCACTGGGAATATGGATTCCCCCCACCAAGTACGCCACTGATGAACCATTAGTGGAGGGATTCACAGCCAATTCTTGTGAAGAACGCTGTTTCCTAAATTTGCCTTTTATCTGTAGTTGGAGGAGAAAACGATAGTGAAGAACTAGTAAATTTATCAAAAGAATGAATGAATTTAGCTGTACAACAGTTCTGGGAATCATTCAAACACTGAAAGCACCTTTGGGTCAAGTTGCAGTGCTTTGCACAATCAAGGTCCAGTTTTCAAACCACAAGCTTCTCCCAGTTGAAGCCATATGTCAGGGAGATGCCGAGAACATGTTTTCTTCACTCTGTCACCTACATTAGATTTCAATAAGAGACAGAGAAGCAACATATCGCAGTCAGTCCAGTATAAATGAACTCTCTCATCTTATACTGGAGAATTATCTCAAGTGACTTAAGAGAAATCACCAAGCCCACGCATCTGAAAACACTTTGTAGGTAGACAGGAAGTAGATTTCCACCGCTTAGATGATACAGCCAACAAAAAGCAATGATTTCTAGAGAAAACAGCAGGTCCATGAATACATGTGTGCGGTATCATGATTGACGAAGAGCTTAAATCTTTATTAACAAATAGTTTTTCATATCTTTATCAGTCTCCTTTGCATTAGAAGTCCAAGGACAATATCTTACAAATGACAAATACATTTATTGCTGCAGTATTGAAGCAGCTACTTAGAGAGAGATATTTAAAAAGCAAAATTAGGAGAAAAAGGACTATTGGTAGTTGAGAAAGACGGGAAAGGGAACACACACATTAGAAGAATATGATGTCATTTTTGCTCAACTACCAATAGTCACCATCATAGGTAGGTTTCCCTAGGAGATCTTTCACACACTTGCCTGCCCAAAGCTCCATCATAATTTTAGACTAAGATGTCGAGGGATGTAAAAATTCAGTTCTTGCTTTGTGCAAGTACCAAGAATAATCGTCTAAAACAAAGTTAGATATTTTCACCTCTTCAATTACTTCATAGTGGATCCATAATTGCATACGCCATTGAAATCATGAGAAGTGCATATACATTTGAATATAAGATAAGAAACAAATAAGACCGGGAAAAAAAGGGTAGGGCGTATAAGGGAAACCATCTTCTCCAAAACTTCTAGTAGGAGCGACCCAGGAACCTTCTATGCCCATTGAAATGGTGTTGGTAATAAAAAATGTGAACCTGTTGATGGCCGCTGGCAAACATTTTAGTTTCATGATGTGTTGGGAACGTAACTAACATCTTGGCCCTAAGGGAAAAGAATCCCGCAAAATTAACATTGAATTTGCCCAAATGCTGTGTGTAAGGGAGTTATTAAGGCCAATCCATCCAAGGAAAAATTCCTCGATTTATTGATGCAAGCAACAGAAGAGGAAAAAAAATAGTTGAGATAAATAAATTAAATAGAATAAGGTTTCTCTAATTATGAAAATTGCTGCGAAGTTTTGTCGAAGTCTTCTTGGAACAGTTGGTGAAATAAAATTACAGAAGCTTCAGCATGGCATATGTACCTTAGTTTCAATTTATGCAGCAAAGCAATATCAACACATATCTTATGACACTCGCAGCAGACTAAATGGTCTTTTAGAAGGCAGCCCATTAGGAGATCCATAAAACACAACATGGAATATTTGTACTCCTTGGGGAAAACAAACCATTATAATAAGTTGACAATTGAATCACACAACGTGGATGACACTCGCAGCAGACTAAATGGTCTTTTAGAAGGGAGCCCATTAGGAGATCCATAAAACACAACATGGAATATTTGTACTTCTTGGGGAAAACAAACCGTTATAATAAGTTGACAATTGAATCACACAACGTGGCACTTTACAGCCATTCATGTATAAGGAATAGAGAGTATACTTACTTCATGGAGTATCATACGCCCTCGCATACCTACTCTTTTAGCTGATAATGGAGTTGAACAGGCAGGGATCTCATTCAACGGACTTTCCTGCTTCAAACCTCCTCGCATCTCTCTCCCTCATGGTAAATTCGGATAAAAGCAGAATCCACATGTTGATTCCATATTATTTAAAGCAAGAGAAATCACTAGGAACCGAAAACGCGAATGCATTTTAACTAACAATACATTTCATCATTTTTAAGACAGAGCACCAAATTAATTTTCAGTTCAAAGCCACTCTCACATTTCGGAATGCCAATCTCTTCTATATTTGACCAGTCAGTCCACAATAAAGCTCTAGGGCAGGAAATCATACACCGCCTACACAAAATCTCAGCACTCCAGGTTTTCTACGAACTCCAACAGATTTATCATAGAAAATTAAGTGATCGAGTTAAACAAGAAAAAACACTAGAGATGGAGAACATGAAGGCATTTATCTCAGTAATTTTCCTAAGACAGAAATTAGAACAACACCAAATCAAGTTTCGGAGTGAATATACTCACATTCCAGATGCCGTTCCCGCAGTTCTTCCACCTCTTAGTACACAACAAAGTTCTAGGAATAAACAGGAAATCGCTGCTCATCTATTCAAAATCTCAGCGTTCCAGCCTTCCAGATATTCTGTCAAACTCCAACAGAGAGAATAAAACCAAATCATCATCAGAAAATAAATGATTAAATTCATCTAACTGACAGCAAGTCTTCTAGACTCCTCCATTGCCGATCAAGAGAGAGAGAGGAGCTCACTAGGTGTAGAGATGCCGCACTTGAAGCACTCGAACAAATGATCGGCATCATCAATTGCGACTGATTAAAAATTTCGCCTCAAAACCGGAAGATTAGATCCTCGAACATAGGCGTAGCTTCTCTCGGTTCTATGCGGATGATCGCACAGTGACACAGCATCGGCACTCGAAGCACTCGAACAAACGATCGACGTCATGAACTGCGACTGATTAAGAATTTCGCCACAAAACGGGAAGATCAGATCCTCGAACACAGGTCTAGCTTCCCTCGGTTCTATGTGGATCATCGCACGGTGACAGAGATTTGACAGCGGCACTTGAATCACTCGAACAAACGATCGACGTCATCAATTGCGACTGGTTAAAAATCTCGCTTCAAAACTGGAAGATCAGATCCCCGAACATAGGTCTAGCTTCTCTCGGTTCAATGTGGATGATAGCACAGTGACAGAGCATTGGCAGCGGACGTCACGATTTGTTGATCGGAGCTGATATTTGGCACTCAGATTTCTCATCGCCGTTAGTTTTCTTTCTCTGGAGAGGGAAGCGACCTCCTTGTGATATTTTGAATTGCTGCAGGGAACATATGTATATTTCCAAGAAAAATCAACTCACACACACACACATATATATTCCCTTTTTTTAAGCAAACCTACAGTTGGGTCCTTAATATTGTACTGGTCAACAATTTAGTTCCTAATTCTTTTTTATTAATATTTAGATTCAAACATTTATATTTTTGTTAATAAATTAGTCCGACTGTTAAACTACCATTGGAAATACTGATGTGGAGTCCGATATGTCACTAACGGTAGTAGATTTATATTTTTTTTAATGGTTAGATACAAAAATATGCCATTTTAATAAACAAAAATGTGCAATTACCATTCTACCTCTCACTATTCATCAAATTTGCAAAAATTACTACGTCTGATAAAAGAACAAAAAATTCTCCACCCTCTCCAACCGCCCAAGCCTCTCTGTCCCAGTTAGCTTGGTCTCTTCATTCGTAAATGCAGCTTTGTCAAGAAACCTGTCGTTTCAAATACTGAAGACAAGTGATGGGAGTGGGCCTCGAGCCCGCTCCCTTACCAGGCCGACCCACATTCAGGCCCATGAGTAAGGCCTGACAACCCCCGCAGCGCCCTTACCTGGCAGCGCGACCGTAGCAGGGTAGTTGGCCATACCACTGACAACGCCCACGCCCTGAGGACAACATATCCCATGATTTGTATTTACTCATGATTAATTTATATAATCTCCTGGTATATAAGAATCCAAGGTGATTCACCAAAGAGAGGAAGGACAACCCCAATACACGTATCTTTGACACCCTACACGTTTTCGAACATAACAACAAGAAAAATGTCTTTGAAACCTGCAACGCATTTAGATTCTGCAAATGTACCATATATTGCTGAGTGGCCAAACACAAGCATAGCACATACGCATATACGAACATGAAGATGGGTCATGAAGTTGCCGTTCCGATTGCTTGCTTGTTGGTGCTAATTGCGCTGGCTTCAGTCCATGTTGCAGAGGCAAACAGACTACAATGTTGGCGATAGCACGGGCTGGACGGCTCCTCCCAACATCGGTGAAGGGTTTTACGATAATTAGTCAGCTAATGAGACCTTCACGGTGACAGTTTGAGTAACAGAAAACTTCATTTTTTTTATTTAATTGCTTACACTTGGCTTATATCTCTTAGTATCAAACGCGAGATACTTACCTAAACTCTCAATTATGCAGTATTCGCATAGAACGGGAATCACACCGTGGCCAACGTAAGAAAGCTAGAATATGATAATTGCACTAAGGTCGTCCATACATATATTTTTTCCGGCCGTTTGACATTTAAATTCACGCTCTTTCCATCACAAACGGGACATATCGCGTGCATCGACTCTCGCTGCGAGGGAGGTCAGAAGCTGGCAATAAATGTTACATCCTTGGGGACCTCCACGAACGACAACGGAGGCTCCGGTGCCTTGGTGATCGGCGCCTTATGGGCTGAGAGAGTTGGGCGGTTAGAGAGGGTGGAGAATTTGTTCTTTCATCAGACATTGGTAATTTTTGAAAATTTGATGAATGGTAAGGGATAAAATGGTAATTGTATATTTTTCTAACTAAAACGGTATCGTTTTTGTATATGATCATTAAAAAAATATAAATTTAACACCAGTAGTGACACATCAAACTCAACGTTAGCATTTCTAATGGTAGTTTAACAATCAGACTAACTTGTTGATAAAAATATGAATGTTTGAGTCTAAATGTTAGTAAAAAAAGATTAGGGACCAACCGTGGGCTGGGTGCAGCATTGAGGTCCAAAATGTCAGTTTACTCTCTCCTTTTTTTTTCTCTCTCTCTTTTAGGAAAAGGGCGCGATCTGTAGTTATTTTCGCATTTGAGCCCATTGATACGGGATTTCAGGCCTGGAGAGGCACTATAGTTTTATATTTAGATATGTTGAATTGGAGTCCCAATAATTATATTTCCATATTGAAGAACATTTTCATTTTTTTTAAAAAAATAATTTTCATTTAATTTCACTTAGGACGGAACATTTAACTTATGTTCTCTCTCTCCTATTCTATATATATGTTACTGCCATTCCCATCACAAAGATTAGGCAAATTTAATTTTTTTCCGTAACTAGACAATTTTAGTTTTCATTCTTCTGAGATACTCTTTCCCTTCAAATGCGTATTTTATAATCTTCTCCTTGTAAGGACGGATCCAAAAACTTAGTTCAGGGGAAGGAATTTCATAGGACACTAACGTAACGAATTTTAGGAGGGGGTGAAACTCCATAGAACATCAACATAATAAATTTAGAGGGCGAAATATGATAGTTCAATGAAAAATTGAATAAAATCAAGTGAAGTATATATAGTGTATTAAGAATCTTCTCGATTTCAAGGGCAATCGCCACACGTGCTCCCTCTAAATGCATCCCTGTCTCCGTGTATGGTTTAACATTTTGTTCACAATCTGAGCATAATATTGACCCATGTCTAGTGTATAACATGGTTAGGAAAACTTACTCTCATTATACGAAATCTTTTACACTTATTTTATTGCATAATAACTTTGCAAAATGTCAAGTTTTAGAAAATCTTCATGAATGCCAAAAAGAAAAGTCAAGCTGTCAAAGATTCAGGATTTTCCCAACATGGCTGGGTAGTCCTCGTTTGGCAACATATGCCGGACAATTGCAATTAGCCGCTGCATTTGCTTGAAAGCCAAAAGCAAAAGTCAAAAGATTTTGGATTTGTTAAGATGCTCAAAGCAGAAAGACAGGCTTCACACATGGGGAATATTCTCGAAACGTTTCCATTGTGATCTCACTTCATAAAAAATTTGTAATCTAATGTGCTTCATCTTCGGCTACTCCAAATGGAAACAAACATAAGAAAGCCACCGCTCTTTGAGTTCAGAATCTTGAGAATAACTAAGGGGAATGTGACATGCAGTGAAGGCTTTTCCTGGGGATTGTTGGAAGCAAACAATCATAGGCAGATACTAACCTCCCCTAGTTACGACCTAGGGCAAAATTAGTTAGGAAAATTGTTTGGTCTTTGCGTGTAACAAATGGCATTCGAAGATCCTTTCTTTCCCTATCGCTTGTTTGGACGACGGGGACCTTTTCTTGAGACAGTGGCATGTTCATCTCCTCCACAGTATAAGGTAGGTAGCTGCCGGTTGACAGACCAGCTACATAGTTTCAGATAATCTTTGAAGTAGTCACGGGCATCCCACCTGACTGTCTCCTTGTGGTACAACTGGGCCTACCATTAGCCGTATTTGTGTAACATAATTTATTTTCTCTAGGCTTCAGCTCATTTTCATACCGAATATATATAGCTTTCAATTGCCCTTTGCGTCTCACACATAATGACGATGGTTGTTTGCTAGCTTTTGTTTGCACGTGTTGTGTCTATTCAATACGCTACTGCTCCTTTTTCTTCTAACTTGCTACTTGATCAGTTAACCATTTTAAAACAGTGAGTTGTCGCTTAAGCTACTCGGCCTTGTAGACAACCAGCCAATCTTCCACATCTAGTTTTCTCCTTCCCGGAAGTCTTCCGGGAGATTTTTCTCGAGCAAAATGAGAATGAGAGATGACGATGTGCCCTGTTGTACACCAGAGTTCTGGATATTCCTGGCCATATGCCTGGCATTAGTCTCATTTGCCGGCATCACTTCAGGACTTGCTCTCGGAATGCTATCCTTTGGACAAGTGGATCTCGAGGTCCTCATCAAGGCTGGTCAGCCCCATGAGAGTAAATATGCAGGTTGTGACCAACATTCTGCTAGATGGTTTAACTGTGCACCACTTTTCAGCTCCATTACTGAGCTCCTGTCTCGGTTTCGGCTTTTATTGATCTATCAGCAAAGATTCTGCCGCTTGTGAAGAACGAGCATCTGCTTCTGTGCACCCTTCTCGTGGCAAAGTCACTGGCAATGGAGGTACATTACAGTTGCACTGGCAATGCATTGATCAATAATGTTCATCAGTCCCAGTTCCATGAAAGTCCTACCACACGAAGTCCTCGCATTTCCTTTTGTATTCTTTCTGCAGGCACTTCCCATTTTTCTGGACTCGATTCTTCCTTTCTGGGTGGCTATCTTAATGTCGGTCACCCTAGCTCTCGCATTTGCAGAGGTATTGATTGAAAACTTACGTTCCTAGCAATTATTGCCATAAAAAGCTGAATAAAGATTATGAGTTATACACTTGTCAAACTATGTTAGATCATTCCCCAAGCTGTGTGTTCTCGGTACGGCCTTCAACTTGGTGCAAAATTGGCATTCTTGGTCCGGTTGCTTCTCCTAATCTTCTTTCCCATATCATACCCGATCAGTAAGGTGCATCACCAGTTCGAGTCAGTTCTCTACAGCCTACCCTCTCAGTGAAGAATGTCAATATTTCAACAGATAAAACATTGTTCGATGAAATCTTTGTTGGCTGATGAAGGTGTTAGACTGGCTCCTCGGAAGAGCTCATTCTGCACTCTACAGGCGATCGGAGCTAAAGACATTGGTAGATCTCCATGCTAACGAGGTCCAACCGTATATCCTTCTTCTGTAAACCATCATATTGGATCAAAAAAAATATGTACTCTAATTTGTTTTCCATAGTTCAGGCAGGAAAGGGCGGAGAACTGACCCATCACGAGACTACAATCATCACAGGTGCTCTCGAATTGACGGAGAAAACTGCTAGAGATGCAATGACTCCGATATCAGAAACATTTTCCTTAGACATTAACTCGAAACTCGACATGTAATCCATCCTTTCATTCTGTCCGCTGGGTAATCCCTACTGCTCGATTTGCTTTTTCTGATGACCAGGATGTACTTCAATGGTCAGGGTAACTATGGGATTGATTGTGAGCAAAGGGCATAGTCGGGTCCCAATTTACTTCGGAAACACGAACAACATTGTAGGTCTGATACTGGTAATCGAAACCACAGCAACTCGCTTTCCATTTCTCATTTTCTATTATGGAATCCAGACCAACATTTTCCGGTATTAGGTGAAAAATTTGATCTTCTGCCGGCCTGAAGAGGAGACACCGATCAAACATATGACTATCAGGAAGATTCCTAGGTAAGAAAAGATCTGTCGCTCTTCTTTCAGGCTCGATCTAATATGGTTCGTTTAGTTATGAAGCTCGGTTGCCCACAGGGTGTATGAGGACTGGCCACTCTATGAGATCCTGAATCTGTTCCAGGAGGGGCACAGTCACATGGCGATTGTCCTTAAAAAGGCTCCTCGTGACAACACTTCCAAGAGCTTACCGACTGGATTCTCCATGCATACGTCGCCTCTTTATTACTCTACCGACTTGGAGGCTCCAAGCAGTAATCATACAGATGTCGAGGAGAGGAGCCCAGAAATGAACCGGAGACGGTGGCTAGGAAGAGGAACGTTTTCACACAAGGATCTCGAATCGCTCCCGAGCTTTTCAGGTGAAGAGGTAATTGGTATCATAACTATGGAAGATGTCATGGAAGAGCTCCTGCAGGTAAGTTCCACCCAAACTATTGCCATTCTCCTTAGGGAACTCGGAATTGTTTCAGGTTTCATCTTGCTTGAGACTCGTGTTTTTGGTTTGTAGAAGGAAATTCTGGATGAAACTGATGAGTATGTGGACCTCCACAACAAGTGAGTCTCCAGCTTTGAGTTGTCACCCCCATCACAGTCACTCACTCGGACCCGACACTGTGCAGCTTAGTTTATTGTAACTCTACCGTATTTTTCTCAGGATTCGGATCAACCTTCCATCTTCAAGGAGATCGTCATCATCACCGGCAAGAGTTTCAATCTCGTGGCATCAGGGTAGAGCTCAGGAGCTGTCCCGACTCTGTTCCACTGCACCAATATCGTACACACAGATCTCACCGGCTCCCAATTCTCCTCCGACCGACACTCCCAGGCATGTGTCCATCTCCTCTGCAGGTCCAATCGGGAAGTCCCTGTTATCTCAGGGCCACAAAGTACGTGAATTTATTCTCGGTACTAATCAGCAAAATTTGATTTGAAGCATAGTAGTTTTCAATTCCAAATGTTTCAACGTGCATACGACCTTGAGATGGGTGTGCTGACAGTGCTGTGCTTGATAGGCCTCGAGGAAGATGAACAAGAAGCTTGATCCAGTGGATCCATAAAGCTCTTCGCAATCCGAACAGCTCCTTTTTCTCGAGGTTTTGTTACGTAAATCGATCGCTGAATGAGGAAAGGTCTGCTCTGGTTCCGGGGATTACTGCAGCCTCAATCAATAAACTTGTGAAAAAAAAAGGGGAAGGCAAATCGAGACGTTCTCTACAATGTGATTAAGTTCCTCCTCTCTGCAAATTTCCTTGAAGCAGATACAGGTGCTTATAATTTCTAGTAATTGCAAGCATATTTACTTCTTGTAATTTTCTAGAGAAAAATGGGCCGCGAGGCGAAGGTGCTTTTCTTAACCAGAAAGAAAGTATCTCTAGCAAAAATCCATGAATCAACGAGGAAGAAAATATCTTCAGCATAAATATCTGGAAATTAAAATATTTTGGGCCAACATGATTAATTGAAGTAAATTTACACATCTTCTGCTCAATAAATTTTTTGTTATGAATCTTGTAAATAAAAAATAATTAAATTATTTTACTCTTTAATGGACTAAGGCAACAAAATTGAAAACAACAAGGAAGAAGGAAGGCGCCATGGCCGTCCATTTTTCATGGATAAGGTCTCCCAAGCATATAATCAGTAAAGTCTTCTTAATATTGTTATAATTTGAAAGGAAGCCATAGCCGGAGTCATGAGAACTCTTCTCTGTTCATCGAAACTCCCTGTGCCACTCAAACCCCTCGCTTCAAAATCACCAAACAAACCCCGCAAAGTTACCTCGTCACCCATCCTCGGCCACCCACTAACGCCGGCAGCGGCAAGAGTTCGGGCAAATGCCAAGGGATTTGCAGGCCCGAGCCAGAAGTCCTCCGCGAAGGTCGGAGGAGGCGGCGGCGGCGGGGGTGGTGGCGGAGCCGAGGAGATGGAGGAGGAAGAGATCCCGCAGGTGGTGTTCGAGAGGATAATAATGAGGATCCTGGGGTTCGTCGGGTTGCCGATGGCAACGGGGATTGGGCTGCTCCACGTGATCGGGGTGGTGAAGGAGCGGCAGATGTGGGAGGTGCCGCTGTGGGTGCCGTTCGTTACGACTCTACTGTGCTTCGGAGCGTCGGCGATGGGAATCGCGTACGGGACACTGTCGAGCAGCTGGGACCCGGATAGGAGCGGATCGGCTCTCGGTTTCGAAGAGGCTCAGCGGAACTGGGCCGAGATGTGGCGAGACGAAGGGGAAAGCTAACGGGGCCTCGATGGGCTCGCACGTGCCTGAAGATTTTTGTCTTTCCCTTTTTCCCCTATTTCTCTTTTGGTCTGTGCTTTGTATGGAGTAGTAAAGGTAATTTCACCCAAAAAAAAAAAAGAAGAGCAAAATTAGTGATGTTTTTTATATTAATGGTATCCAACGCTATAACACTCCAAATGCCTACACCTCTGGACTTGACCTATTATATCTTATTAGCTTACCAACGAATTTACTCTCTTTGAAGTAATTTGTACTGTACTGAGATGAATCATTACCATGCCTAATGGCTTGTAGTCAATGCTCCGATTTTTCCCTTTTTTCTTTAACAATGAAGTTCCACAAATAAATTCATAACACATTAACAAAAAATTGAAATGTAAAATTAATGTGCAAAAGTCTATCAAACTTTAGCAATGAAACGGCCTTTCTCCCTTTCCTTATTAGTGCTTTTTGCCCTTTTTCTCTTCTGCCCTTATTATTATTATTATTATTCCAATTCTCGACTCGTTTCCTCGAAGTTTCTTTTCTACCTTTGAACTGCTCCACAAGCTGCTATAAAACAGCCCTCGCCCTAACGTGTCATCCTTTGAGACGGTCACAAGAAAATGTTGCCTCGGAATTCATATTCTTACGTATTCTCCAAATGTTTCCAATAATTCGTCGCCATCCTGGCTGTCTCAGGCGTGTTTGTAAGGTAAATGTTGTTATAACGTTTAAGAAGAGATCAAGCCACTAATTGATTCTCAGTTGCGAATTATAGAGGCAGTAGGAGCAGAGTCTAGAATTACGATCTTGCAATTTCTGACGATCGCCAAGATCAATGTTCTCTGTTCCATGAAATTTTGTATAATTTCCTCTCTAAAAAAACTTATATCTTTTTACTCACGTGTGTATTTATAAAGTATTACACGAGGTAAGATTTAATTCGACCAAATTAAACAAGTTTTTACCTTGACCCGTTCACCTTAAATTTTCCACGGGCCGATGCAAGACTTTCAACAGTTGAGAAGAACGGAGACTTTCAACGGTTGAGAATTCGACCAAGTTGCTCGGTTGATTCACAACAAACTTTGAAATTGTTTCATTACCAATATTTGCAAGCATTTCTTTTATTAAATTTATCTAACCCAATATAGTATAATCTTAACCATGAATAAAGAAACAAATAAGTAGTTTTCCAATAAACATGACTTAGCCGAGATCCAGCATTTTTTATTAAATAAGATTTTATATTCAAATTTTATTAATTATAAAAGTTTACCTTTTTCATACGTCTGACTTCAGAGCCCACTGAACGAACGTTGAAAGGACATATCGGGGATTTCTTAATCTTGAGCTTATCGTAGTTGTTTAGTTTTATTTAATAAGAAATCCCTATTTAACCCAAAAAAAAATCTTGAGCTTATCTGAACTGTCGCACAATTCCTTTTTTTCCCCCAATTTTTGTTTGTTCTTTTTTGCATCACCAAAAACATGCTTTAAACTACTAATTAATCGAATTTGAATCAGATCGATTTATTAAAATAGTAAAGTTCTCTCAATATGTGTAAAAATGCTCATACCCAATTTAAAATTTTAGGTATTTTTTTTTTTGTAAAGTCATTAGTCTTCCATGCAATAACATGATTCATATCCGATAAACCCTCGACAACATATCGCTAGCTAGATACCTTGGCTCCGTGCTCGTGCGAGAGGGGTTAACAAGCCACGAGATAAATTTGCTTACACCGACTTTTACCCTTAGCTAGGTCCATTGGGTCCACACGCAAACTTGACTATTTTAAGTTTCCAAATTGGATGCATATCCAGTCTAGTAGACATTTAAATCAAAAGGTAGCAGTGCGGTCAAACATCAGAAGATGGAGAAAGTCTCGTGTATAATGCATATACGATATGGTAATATTTAAATAATATCATAAATTAATAAGATTTATATTTTTTATTTTAAAATAAAATATAAAATGGCTTAATTCTATTAAGTTATGGCATTAATATTTTGCAATATATCCCGTAACATGATGACTCTTTCCATTGGATGAGGTATGAATCGTTTCCTTCTGCCCACTAAAATACCGATACTTGTCGAGTTTGGTGATGTGGTAGTATACATGATGACATTTATGCGGCTATAATCCAACGTATTTAGAGTAGACCATCCTAATTATTAATTAGCTCTATGTGCCCCTCTCGCTATTTACATATGCATGTAAAAGATTTTGGCTGAGGAATAACAGTAGCTTCTTTCTGGCAAAGAAAAAAATTATCATAGTTTCCTTTTGTATGCACCACCAGTATTTAAATGTTATTTAAACTACTAAATAATCTAATTCAAATCAGATTAATTGATTAAAAAAAGATGACTCTCTTATGAATATATATTTATATCCAGTTTAAAAATTAAGGTCCTTTTTTTTAAAACTATTCTTCCTTCCGATGGATTCTACTTTTAACATTCGTCCATCGTATCATAATTTGATTCATATCTGACAAACCCTGGACAAGAGGTCAGTAGCCACATACTTGGGGTCCGTGCTCCTGCGAGAGGGGTTGACAAGCCACGAGGTAAATTTACCTACCCCGACTTTTACCCTAAGCTAGGCCCATTGGGTCCACACGCAAACTTCACTATGTTAAGGTTCCAAATTGGATGCACATCCAGTCTAGTAGAAATTTAAATCAAAAGATAGCAGTGCGGTCAAACATCAACCGATGGAGAAAGTCTCATGTATAATGTATTTACGATGTGAAAGTATTTACATGATATCATAAATTAATAAAATTTACATATTTTTATAATTATTTTTTTATTTTTAAGGTTTCATAATAAATTATAAAATAACTTAATTTTATTAATTTATGATAGTAGTATTTTGTGACATATCTCGTAACACCAAGACTCTTTCCATCAGATGAGGTACGAATCGTTTCCTTGCTGCCCACTCTTAGGTCCATTTAGAGGAGAAAGTCTTTAATGCACCAGTGGATGCATTGCCCACTGAAATATTGACATATATCAAGTTTGGTGATGATGTGGCAGTACACGTGACGACACCTCTGCTACTGTTAATGTGTAAAAATTGGCAGCATCAGTATTTTACCACGTGATCTATCACCGCACTAAAGAGTTTCTTCCTTTAGAGACTAGGGGCTCAGGTCGGTCCGGTGAGCTAAAGAATGAGAAGCCGCCTCATTTGAATAATCTGCCATGTCTTCCCTGAAATCATCTTCCCGAACCATAATGACGGATCTTCCACTAGTTTGATGAAAGAGACGTAATGTTTATTGATTTTGGTGTTGGAACTGGCCCACTTGTCACCGTCCGGACACACGAAACGGTCCAAAATGGATAAATTATATTTAATAAATAATGAGCCAGTCCTCCCCCCCCCCCATATAAGACATGTACTTGTTGACGTCAATCTGCATTATTCCATCTCGCTGGCGAGGATCTTTGATTGGGATACCTGAATCAACCGTAGCAGTCGTCGAGCACTCGATTTAATTCACGACTTAAAAGGTTTGTTCCATTACAGCCTGCCTGGGTCCCGGGCGATTTTGACACAGAGATGGTTTGCACGTAAGCTTAATAAACATGGCCAGGCTTGGCTTGATTTACTTTTGTGATCTTTCCATCCTTATCCGGTCGCCATCGTGTGAGCAAATTTGAAATTTGCATGCGCAATACAGACAAATGACTCATGATGGCTGATATACGTTGTTGTCAGAGAGGAATGCTTAAATCTAATTTTCGTTATTAATGTCATTATATGTTAAACTTTTGCAGGGGCATCTTGAGAAAATAAACATGTCGTCAGATATTTTTTTGTCTCAAATATTGATATCCAAAAAGGTAACCAAATCTTCTCAATGCAGTTTGGACTGTGACAGTTTACTAAGAGAGAGATCTCATAAGATAAATTTTGTATATTTATAAGATTCGAACCCGATATCTTATTTAAGGAGAATATATATCATATCACCTTAATCAATCCATTTTGATTATCGTCGGATCCAGACTTAAATTGAGTATAAAAATAAAAATGGGTAAAATTGTGCAAAAAAAAAAAAGAAAACTAGAGCAATGCGTTTAAGGATGTTTAACGAATATTAACTTTATCTAGTAGTTTTAATCTCTTATATTTTTTTAGTTGAATATATGATCTATTACAAATTTTTCGTTACACAAGATTATAACATTTTAAGAATAAATATTATATAATAAGCCAAAAAAAGAATAATAATTACAATAAAGTTTCCATGATCACATCACAAGCATATCAACAATCAGTTGGCCTCCATACCTTTAATGGTTGATTAATAAAAAGACAGCAGTAACAAAAATTTACTACGTCATATTTGAATTTAAATTTTTTACATCCACCGACTAACATATAAAAAAGCTAACCAACCAATAGTCAATACATACCTTTTTTAACATATAATCATTAAAAATCAAGTATAATTTAAGAAACAGTTTACATTCAAGTCTAAGTGCACGATTTAGTATATGTTTTTAACACATACAAGAAGGATTTTGAATATAAAATTTTATCATCATCAAATTATATAAAAGTGAAATTTGAATCACAGAGTATTTACCTTTGATAATCCCCTCCTTTTATGATTAATAAATTGAAAAACCATCCATCAACACTGCCAGGGCCCAGAGCATGGTTCCAAAGCGGCAAAATGAAATAATACCACTCTCATATAATTTGTAATATAAGATCGAACAATTACATCCCAAATCAGCTGCCTTGAGAAAAAAAAGGGAGAGAATTACAGCTAAAAATAGCGTGAAAAATTAAAGAGAAAAATAAAAATTACAGGGCAAAAATTCATGATTTGCATCAAACCTTAATTAATGTACACACAACCTAGTGATCATCGATAAGCTTTTACTGACGATTTTGACTTCAACAGATAACGCAGCCGTTGGGGTCTTCCTCGACGCTCCGATGGTACGGCATGAAGTGCGGAGGCGGAGGAGGAGGATAGTAGGGAAGCGGCATCGGGTAGACTTTGATCGGATCTTCCTTCTTCTTACCACCGTCGTCTCCCTTCTTGCTACCTCCCTCGTCCTTCTTGGCCTCCGGCTTCTTATCGTCCTTCTTCTCCTCCTTCGCCGGCCCCACGGAGAGGATTTCCGTTGTGCAGATCTTCCTCAGCTTGCTCACCAGGTTCACCGGGTCGATGTCCCCTGTCACCGTTAGCTTCTTGTCCTTCGTGTCCATGGCGATCGACTCGACCCCTGCAACAACAAACAGGCCAGTCGCCGTGTTCATCAGTAAACCCGACATAGCTGGCAGATCGATCTCTGGCATAAACGAGCAAAGCAGGTAAAATCGACCGATCCTGTAGAAATTACCAACTGATCCAAAAGCTCGAGATTCGAACGATACGATAATTCAATAAGAGGCAAGCTGGGTGGGACAGATACCTTCGATCCCGGAAACGATCTTCATGACCTTCTTCTTCTCCTTGTCGTCGGCCAGGCCCAGCTTCAGGACAACTTTCTGGTACCAAAACATGATAAAACGGATCAGGAGGCTTTCAGATTCACCTCTGGGAAATTATTCATGAAGAGATTCACTCACCTTCATTTTCGTCTCCTCTCCAGAAAGTGATCTTGTGGAGACTAATTTGCCGCTAGAGTGGTGGCCTCTCCTTTTCCTGCTGTCCTCTGAGAAGTGAAGAGGGGAGATGGTTAGAACTGAGGAGGTGTAGATGTGTTAGTGAACCGATCCGACGCTAGATATGGGAGGGGTGGGTGTTTAAATAGTGAGATTCAGTCAACACCCAAGTCAAGTGGTCTCCAGCCGAAACTTCCCGCGTACGCCCCCCGGTATAGATCAGTCAATTGAACCGATCTAGATGTGTGAAATAGTGACATGTGATTAAGTGTCACGAGTTCAATTTTTGTAATAAAATTTTTTGTATTTCTTTACTCTTCTCTTCACTTATTTTCTCCTAGGTCACAATCTCCCCTGTAGTAAAATAAAAAAATAAATACACGAGTTTAGTTTAGTGATGAAAAGGAAAAAAAAAAGAGTGAAATAATATAATTCATATCACATTCAATCATTCTAGGAGCAGGACGACGTCGTTTGAGGTAGGTTAGAGGCTCGTCTTTGCCATTCGGAGATGGCAATCACGTGACGAGGCAATTCACACGCTTCATAGCCGTCACGTCCGTACTCCCGCGATGGCTCCGGGAAGCCACCAAAAAGCAAAGCTTGAGGTCCCCGGCACCTTTTCTCGGAAGGTACCTGCGACCTACGAAAACAATCCTGAATCCGGAGCAGGTGATCCAGGCACTCCCGGGTGGGTCCCGCCAACTCGTGGAGACGTGGGCTGGTGGGACCCGTGATTTTGTCGTGGGCAGGCCGGCTTGATGGTCAACTGGGGTCCATGCGTGGCGTTAACCGCTTGACCCCCGACGAACCGTGTGATCCTCCCCAGACCTTTGCAATCATGTGCGCAGGAAGCGACCACGTCCTCCGGGGTTATACCATGTGATCTTATTCCCCGACAGTACAAAAAATTTAACTAAAAATTCACTATAATATAACGGAGACTGGTTTAAAAACCATTTTTATGTTGTCACTGTATGCGCAGCGATTTCCGATTATTATTTCCTCCGTCAGAATAAAATCCTAAACTAACGACTCGCTGCATGTGTACATTTACAAATCGAGGTTCTACTTACTTCATCCCCCGGCCACTATAGCCCGACAGTCAGGCCATAACGGAGACTGGTTTAAAAACCATTTTTCTTTTGTCACTGTATGCGCAGCTATTTCCGATTATTATTTCCTACGTCAGAATAAAATCCTAAACTAATAACTCGGTGCGTGTGTACATTTACAAATCGAGGTTCTACTTACTTCATTCCCCCGCCACTATAGCCCGACAGTCAGGCCATTTCCATGCTAGACATGTGTGGGATACTTCGATTCCATCAAAAAAGAAAAGAAAGATAACTTGATTATTATATTCTTTATATATTTTAATTTAATTCAATCCCAATTTTTCACTTAAAAGAAAACGAGGTTTAGGAGATGAAATGAGACAGATGTTTTTCCTCTATTTTCCTTCACCCGTTTGTTAAAAAATCACATTCAAACAGGTAGATTTTTTTTTCACCTCGATGCAAATGGGTTAGTTCGATGATTTTTCAGGTTTGCGATAATTCGAGAACAAAAATTGGACACTCGGTAAGCCTCTTTGAGCCCACTCAAGAAAATGGGCTCGGTAAGCCACGGCTCGGCGAGCTAATTTCCAGGGTTAATGGCAGAGCACCTTGGCCCATGAACGTGAAGATCTGGCCTAGAGCAAATTAAAAAAGCAAAGGTATTGGATCGTAGCAGAAAAGGCTGTCTCATAGTAAATAAAAAAGCAACGGAGACGATGATTCACGGGCTCTTCTTTCTCGTTCAGTTCCAGGCAAACCACGTTGGGGAATGTTCGATCAAGAATCATGGCAAATTATTAGTAAGAATATGATTGCACCCGTTGTCCCCCTTCTTTGAAATAGAACCACCATTCTCTTCATGTTGGTATTTCGGTACATAATAATGGAACATAGCAAGTTTTAAAGAATAAAATGCGACGAATTTAGGTTTGTTTTGAAAACACGAGAGGATGAACCTGAAAGAAGTGGCAAATGGGCACTCTTGAACTTCTTGAAGAAATGCTTGCTCGATGAAGTTAAGGAATAAAGACTTTTTATTACAATAAGATATATATACACGCACAAGCTAAATATAGGAATATTCGATTAGAGGAAAACAGGAGAGAGAGGAGGAGATATGGGCTTTTGAATGCAGCAACTTCAGTTGATGGGCCTTGACGTGCTGGAGAACACAGAGCTGAAGACAAGGAAAGAGAGTTTGGGACAGTGACTCTCATTTTTAAACGAATGTAATGAGGAAATTACAGCATGAATTAGTCACGTACAGACATTGCAATTACGGTTCTCTCCCTAATAGATTCATAGTAAAATCCACATTCGTAGGAGCTGTACAACAATATGTCGATTTATCTTTTTCTCACATCATTCTTCCCATGAATTGGAAAAGCAGAACATCCAGCTGATCCTCACCCCTCCGAATGAGTCGAGAGTAGGACATTCACGCCTTTCCTAACCTGTATCGTGGAAATTTGAACCTCGATGGCTTTCTCGAACAATCGTTCACTTATCCAAGTTTAATCCAGAATCTTAATTGTGTACATGGCATGGGGATCTTCTTATGCACGAGATTTAACGGCTACACTAAAAGTTGTCGAGTTAAAAAAAAAAAAAAGAAATACCGAAGGGAAAAGAGTTTGAAAAAGAAAAAGAAAAAACAGGTGGAATATGTACAAAAAGGGTTCGGTGGGCCCCGTGGAAAATATCTACGGGATTTGTTGTTAGCCACTGATCTGTATGTGCACCAGATTTTCCTGCAATGCTCCATGTGACTGCCACGTTCCCAATCTTCCTCTTCCCCCACAAATGTCCAATCCCTATCCTTATCAATGCGGAAAATTTACACTTAGTGTTAACTAGTAAAAGTAGCACATCTATTCTATCATCAAAATAACATAACTTTATACTCAATCAAAGAAAGTACTAACTCACTTGAAATCTCAAACATATCCTCGAAACACATCTTCTCCCTCACGCTTTCTCTCTCCCACAATCTATCTTCCTCCGTTTGCTCTCTCTCTCTCCTGCAATCTGACCTTCCCTCTTGAGCTCGGTGGGATTCGGGTTGGGGCGTAGGAACGTCAAAGCATCGAGCGTTAGCGCGTTGCGGGCGTTGATGAGGGCAGTGGGTGTTGGGAGTGTCAGGGCCGGGGGTTGGCAGGGCATTGGGGGTGCTGGGCAGAACAGGGGTCGAAGGGCGGGAGGCGATGGAAGCGACAAGAATGGGGTCGAACAGCGGGAGGCAATTGAAGCGACGGGAATGGGGGTCGAACGGCGGGAGGCGACGGAAGCGATGAAAACGACGAGTCGAACTGCGGGAGGCGACGGAAGCGATTGGAACGGTGGGTCGAACAGTGAGGGGAGGCCGGATAAGCCGCTGTTCGATTGGTGGGAGGAGGATGCCGGAAGTTGTGCGGCTCGGAGATAAGACGCCGGAGCCTGGTTGGAGGCGGAATGGAGGGATAGCAATGGCAGGCGGGGAGGGAACGGTAGCAGAGAGAGAATTAGGTTTCAACGAAAAAAGAAAAGTAATGGGAATGGTAAAAATAATATTATGAAAAAATTGATTAAAAAATTTAAATAATTGTACTAAATTTTAAAACTATTATAAATTAGTACTAGTTTTAAAAGAATTAATTTTTTTGTACTACATAAATTTTCACTTCAATTTACTATCAATACATGGATAGTAACTTTTTATTACATTTATTTTATTTTAATTATAAATTATTTAATCAAAACTATTTTAGTTGCAATCCTCGTCCCCGTATAAACTGCCATTCGGTTTTGGTAGTTACCGCACTCAGCGCTTATTCCCCCTGCCCGAGCTTATATTCCCGTATGGTAAGCCGTGATTTACGCCTTCAGAATCTCTGCTGATCATCCGTACGCAGAAATATCCCGCTTGAATTGGTCGTACGCATGACACGGTGTCAATCTTAATTTTTCAAAATGGCAGATTATAATCTTAAAATTTCATTTCAAAATCTGTCTGCGTACAGTTAAATCTCAACTATCAAGTAGCGCTGATCTAGTGCAACGATCATAAAAATCAGCTAATCACTGTTGACTTAACTGAGGGAGAATTTTTCTCAATTATACATAAACTCTAGATCATTTCAGTACATATTTCATCTCATAAGTGGCGGGAAGCTCTAACAAGGAACCTTATTCTTTTGGGTAATTACGAGTCTTAGTATTTTCAAATTGTGTTATAGATGATAAAAAACACGTGCATGTCTCCATTCTAAGCTAAAAATAAGAATGTGCACTTTCATTGATAAAGGTGAATTTTCAATGAATTTTAGTAAATTTAGATTCGTGATTACTTGACTTATGAAGAAAATAAAAATTCTTCCATACTCTTATTATAATTTTTTTAATTTACGATACTTAAATTTAAAATATTTTAGAGAAAATGACGCTGGATCACCCAAGTTTTTTTTTTCTGGGTATCTTTAATGCATTTAATTAATGAGCCTAAAAGCTGCTCACAGAATATTGGTCTTTCATACAGACCTTAATAATTTACAAAAATAGAAGATCAACACCTAAACTGACACGCGCGTCGCTCGCTCGCTTTATCCGGACGCATTCCACTGGAAAAATAAAAGAAAAGGAAACTACCGAGGACACAATTGTCTCTGCATGCGTGCAAAATGTTGATTGGCTGAGAGTTTATGAGGTAAAAGGTGCCCCCCGTACCCGATGACAGCCCTCAGGTCCCTATATAAATGCAGTTCCCACAGGAGCCACATCTTCTCATCTACTCCATTTCAATTTCAGAGCTCAGCTGAGTAAGGAGTCCACAGAAAAACCCGCCTTTTGTTATCCAGATGGTGTCGAAGAACCCGAACCCGGGAGAGGGATTCTACTTGGATCCGAACGGAATGGCCCTGCCCGGCCTCGGACCTTTCGCGGCGGCGTCCACAGCGGTGGAGGATCCGGCGAAGAAGGTCCGGAAACCCTACACCATCACCAAATCAAGGGAGAGCTGGACCGAGCCAGAGCACGACAAGTTTCTCGAAGCTCTTCAGCTGTAAGTTAAAGCGTGACCCTGCTTTTTAGGTCACATTCATTGGGGTTTTTCTCTTTGGGCTTGGCCACGTTCAAATTTGATTTCCTGTTAGCGGTAGTGTGGAGTGATTTTATTTTTGGGAGAAATTGGGAACTAGCCGTGACGTGCCTAACTTTTTGCTCAAACATGGTGTGGCCCAGCTAGCTAAAGCTTGCTCTTTTAATTTCATTAAACGCATATGCCATTTCCAGTAAATTCAGTCCACGTGATTGTGTTTGTGAAATGAAGCTGAAAAGTTCTAAGATTCCGTTTGTTTGCATGCACATGTGACTTTTTAGCATTTCTGAGAAGTAAACACCGTGTATTTCTCGCCATCCTATAATGGGAAAACCGGCAGAAGTGATAGTGTTAGCCTGTTAGGTTAAGGTTGTCGTAACAAAATGACTATCTACCGTGTCTTGTCTCAAACTAGTAAAAGATTATGATGCAAACGAAGTATTTATAAATGAATAGGTGATGTAGTGCTCAAGGAACCTCCCGAGGCAGTCCATGTTCTGTGTGCTGATTCCTGATAAGATTCACGTTCAAAATCTTTTCCTTCCAAGAACAGTCTTATCTGATTCTTGCCAATGGTCAGATTTTGCTTTGAGGCATTACTATCCTGTGCCATTTTTAAAGTGTTGTTTTCAATCTGCTTCAGCTTTGACCGTGACTGGAAAAAGATTGAAGCATTTGTCGGGTCAAAGACAGTCATACAGGTAAGATTACCAGCAGTTAATTTTTTCTGTCAACTGATTAAACCTGGATCATGTATTTGATAATGATTTACAATGCTAAACCTGCATTTGAATGCTGTATTTGTCCTTTTCTTTTAGAATCTTGCAGGGACTGAGGAGTTCCCCCATCTGTCTTTTATTTTAGGATATCTCATAGCCATATGATACGTGTTGTATTTTGGATCCTATCTCAGTTTCTTCAATCTACAAGGACTTTAACTGAATGACAATCTCAATTGTTGCATCTTGCTTGAATTATTGGACTGTGACTGCAACTTCTGTTTATTATCTTCTGAACATGTTCAAGCACTGCATATGTCGTTTTAGTGAGGACCATGATTGATCTCCTAAAAGAATTTGTTATTAGTGCAGATACGCAGCCATGCTCAAAAGTACTTTCTAAAGGTGCAAAAGAATGGCACAAATGAACATTTACCTCCCCCTCGACCCAAGAGGAAGGCATCCCACCCATACCCTCAAAAAGCTTCAAAAAGTGGTGGGAAAAAGGTTTTATTGATCTAAGGATTTCAAATTGGTGTCAATAGGTTGTCACCCATTCTTGTGTATATGTGTTCTGTAGCTCAAGTGCCCTCACAAGCATCGGGATCATTTCCTCCTTCACCAACCCTTCTCGAATCTGGATATGTCCTTCGGCCTGATTCCTCTTCGATTCTCAGAACTCCACTTACTAATGCTGAATTGGCTTCCTGGGCAAATAACACAACACCAACAATCAGCTTACCTCATGCAGCAAAAGGTGCATTAAATCTAAACCGTTTACCTTCTGATGAGATTGAATACTGTGTTGGCTTTGCTGATAGCTAAAAATTGTTTGGACTAAATCAGCACAAAGATATCATTTTTCTCAAACTTTTTGTGCTTTTCAGGTACAAATGTGGTTAATAACTGCAGTAGCAGTTCGGACAGCACCCAGAGAACACGGCCAGTTTGTGAGCCAGCTGACCAAGGCCATAACAATCATCCATTGAGGGGTAAGAAGCTAATAATTTAATTGCTTTATCCCTCTGATATCTAATGGATAAAAGCTTAGTCCTATACAAGGAGTCCTGATAGTCCTTCAGAATCTCACCTTTTTTTTCATGCTCAACTTATGCATTTATTTTGTGAAGCAATTTGCACTGTGATCAAACTAAGGTTATTGCTTATGGAAACAAGTTTTGGTTAGTGATGTGATTCTATGTATCGCTTGCTTAGATGATCACGTTAATGATAGCTTTTCCTGCTAGTCCTTCAGTGTGAATCAACCAAAAGATATTGCTTTGACATGTATGGCTTCATCTACATCGTCACCATTATTCAACATAAAGTTAACCTACAACCTGCTCTTGTTTTGCTGCAGTCCTGCCTGACTTTGCTCAGGTATATAGTTTCATCGGCAGTGTCTTTGACCCAGATACCACCGGTCACCTACAGAAACTGAAAAAGATGGATCCGATTGATGTCGAAACAGTATGTGCCATGATGAAATTTGATACTATAGCATCAGTGTGTTACTATCAGTTACAGTTCGATATCGACAAGTTCATTATTTACCTATTGACAGGTACTGTTGTTGATGAGAAACTTGTCCATCAATCTTACAAGCCCAGACTTTGAGGATCATGTAAGCTCCACCTGCTCCTCTCCTCTGCTTCCCTTCTTCGTAGTGATCTTACTCATTCTGACCTCAAAGTAAAATACATGAAATGCTGTTGAAAAAAATTATCATAATGCGATGAAAATCTGCTTCCTGTGTTTCCTTTAGGTTCAAGCTTGCTTTCTGATATAGCTTTTCCCAAGCTCCAGCTCATGTATACCTGAGGCATAACTGCAACATAATGGGCTGGCCATTAGCTGCCTTGCTTGTCATTTAATTAGAAGCGACCGAAAGCACATTGATTTTCAAGGGATGATGTTTGCAGCATCCTGTTGCAGTTTTTTGAAAGTCTCCCTTCACTTGTTTTCCGCTCCATTATATACTCCCTGCATATTAAAGTATCTCTACGCAAGTGTAGTGCAGTTCCCGGTTTAGGCTGATTCTTTTACATTATTAGAGTCTCTTCCATTGTGCGGGTTCTTTAAGAATAACAATGCTAGCTGCTACTTGTGTATCAATTGCCTTATTTAATTTACTGAATCTTGTCAGAGGAAGTTGCTCTCGACCTACGAGACAGACCATGAGATGAATAACCAGGGGAGTGAAAGCAAGGCTTTTCAAGACTTCCAATGCAAGAGCATCATGTGAATTGAGAAGGCATATCCAGTTCCATGTGCCAGCAGCTGTAACCTACTCTTCAATTTTGTCCATGAACCGAGAGTTTTGATTATCGGTCAAGGGGTCAGGGCTCAACAGATTGTAAGTAGCGTTTTGTGTATGTGATCCGGCCTTCTGCTGCACAGTGCACAGTTCGTGAATAAGCACCACATGGGCTTTTTACTAGTGTGTATATATCATACGTCCTTGAAAAGAAAAAAAGAGCTATGTGTAGTTTTGTTCCAGTTGGGAGGCTGCAAACTGAAAATACTAGAGTTCGGCTTTTGTTTTCTTCTCTGTACAGATCTCTACTGCACTGGAAGTTCTGAGTTTCTCTAGCCTAGTCCTTTGAGTTCTGTCATTTTGGTACCAAAGGATTCATCTATCATATGCCTGACCATGTGCTATTCCATTGCCAATGATAAGATGATATCATGTCTGTGAAATTGAAGGGAAAAAAAATTTAAAATATGCTGAGCTTACCCTTTTTTTTCCTCCTTTTTCTTCTGCAATATTTTCTTCCATCGGTTAAAGCTGGGCTCATAATGATTCAGAGACACTGAATGGTTTATCTATATCTTTCTAGTGAAATTAGCTGCCATCTTACGGAAATTAAGGGCCAGCAGATAATAGTTCTCCGAATTCTCAGCAGTTACAAATCTTGGTTGCAGTCATGGGCTAAAAGATCGTCAAAGACAACAACGGTGGTCACGACGTACACGACCTTAGTGAGCTGGAATATGTTAAGTTGTGTAAGTGGGACTGAGAGCTAGATACACCGTAGTAACCCTTAGATTTCAGTTCTACCGGGCATCCAAAACTTGCTATAATCCAAATTTGATAGGATTCGACTATTCATGAACCGTGACTTGAATAACAGAAATGTCTCTCAACTTCGTTCTTAGTCTCTGCATTTCTACAGGGACGAATTCATTCGACAGCTCTGTTTGCTGTAAGCCAAGTCAACTTTGCCAAACCAGAAGCTCGGTATCGGACAGCGGTCTCATGCAAATTATCTTTAAGTAACTTTTCAAAATAACAGTCGAAGTCTCACGTAACAGCCATTCCCAGGATTCCGGGAATCCTCCCAACAAACAACAGCAACTCCTGAAAGATTATTTATGCTGGCATTGAAGACCCGACTTTTCGGTCATCCAGTTAGAACTCAAAACTCCGAGAGATCCACCCGACTGACTTTTCATTAGCTGAAAGCCATGCTCCCTATGCCGCCACCACTCCTCTTCCTCTCCACTGCCATGTCCATCAGTGAAGTCCTCCAGGAGCACAGCTCCATCTTTGGGATCAGACTCTGGATCCTGATTCTCTCTGTAATCTTCACTCTGTTTCTCATCCTCACTTTCCTCTGCCTCTGTCTCCCCTCCTTCCGCTTCCCCCTCAACCGGAAAACGTATGAATCCCGCTTCCAATTATCCGAACCCTTTGCTTCCAAGGCTGACTTCCGCCATGGCAAAGAGACCATGCCATCATTTGGCCGGAGACTCCTGTCCTTTAATGCCTCGGAGGTGGAGATGGACTTCTCCTCTGTGAAAGAGGGGGTAGAGCTGGAGGCCCTGTGGTCTGCCCACAAACCTTCCCTGTGTCAGCCAAGCCTAACGGGTGATGTGGAGGCGTTCGGGGTGCATTTGCCGGCCAGTAATATGGGAAAGATTAGGTATACTGTGAAGGAGATTGAGGTGGCAACGAATGGGTTTGACAGAGGGAACTTAATCGGGCGTGGAGAGACCGGGGCTGTTTACCAGGGAGTTCTGCTCGATGGTGCCAGAGTAGCGGTGAAGAGATTGGTCAGTGACAGGTAAAAAGACCAATGCCAAATGAAATAGACCAAAGAAAAATGAACGCAGACTCGATCCTACTTGGTACTCATCATCCATTTACTTTGTCGAAATCATTCTCAACCTTGCTCCAACTCTTTTCCGGATCATTTAGTTACTACGGTGGTGATGATCACGAGGAACTGGAGCTAGAGTTGGATGCCATCACAAAAATCACCCACAAGAACCTCGTGAAGCTGCTCGGGTACTGCCGCGAGGGAGACCCCCACAGGTATGGAGGATCGGTCCTCACTGTGAACTACCCTTATGCTATTATATTTTCACTTAAGTCAGGCTGTTGATGAGTTGACAACGTTGTCTAATGTCTTACGCATGGTTCGGTGTGGTGATATCAGGGTGCTCATTTACGAGTACATTGACAATGGTAGCTTGCACCATTGGCTTCACGTGCATGATGGTGAATCCAGCCCTCTGACATGGGACAGGAGGATGTCTATAATTCGAGGAACATCAAAAGGGTACAGATCAAATCGTTATCAGCTTACTTTCTTAATGAATTGTCTTCTTTGTTGGATCATTTGCAGTTTGGTACAGATATCTCTGGAATATGTTTTTTTGTTGGATCTCTACGGCCTACTCTTGTTATAACTTTGAAAGGGCATGCTTGCACAGACTAGCATACCTTCACGAGGAGTTGAACCCTGGAATCTTCCACGGTGGCATAAAATCTAGCAACATAGCCCTCGATCAGCAGTGGAATCCTAAGATCACTGATATCGGGTCAGCTACGCTATTGGATTCCAGGTGGAGTCCCAGATCGCCGCTCCTGCCAAGGTAACCTACTCATCCTCATAGCAATCTACAACTAGTTAAATATACTGAAAGATCACTGAGGCCCTGATCCATTTCCATTTTTCCAGTTCGCGAACACAGGAAATGGCTATAGCAGAAACTGCGTCCAAGAAAACTGATGTCTATTGCTTCGGGATACTCATCATGGAGATAGTAACCGGAAGACCTCCAGTAGATGAGACCCAGCCCGAGGTAGTTCCCCAGTCTAACTTTTGCGTAACAGCATCTCCTTATCCTTTCCACCAGCATACTGGAATAAGCAAATATTTTCAGGTGTATTTGATTGATTGGGTGAAATACATTATTTCAAATCAAGAGGCTGCGTATTTGCCGGACCCTCGGATCCCCGAGATGCCGACTCTGAAAGACCTGAAGTGGATCCTTCTGATGGCGCTGATGTGTGTTGACCCCGATCTGTCTCAGAGGCCAAAAATTGGTCACGTGGCTCGCATGCTCGAGACACAAACCTTAGTACATGCTTTAGTTGTACGATGATCAATTTACAACTTTTCTGTATTCTCTTATGAAGTATGAACTTGCTGTATTGTTTCTTCACATTTCCAGAATGGGATATGAAGATGTTTGCCTATGATCCTCAAATTTTTTTCCAGTCTTAAATTGACACAAGATTGAGGAAAATAAAAGGCAGAATTTAAAAGGTCGAACGACGACCAACCACCTCATGATCACGTGCTACATCAGGACCCTGGCTGGCCTTGGCTTCTTACTCATTCCTCCCAAGTGATCACGGCTCCGAAATATGCCCCAGCCAGAAAATTTATTTCGAGCTTCATTTTCCGGAGCTTGTAACATTGAAGTCCATAGCCTTGGGCCTTAATGTGTCCAGGTTGTATTGGGTCTCAAGGCAAATTGGTTTGCGTTCCGGGGGGAAGTTGGCCCCCTGGGATCACCGACATTGTTTCACTCGAAACTCCGCTTGCTTGCTCTCCAGTGAATTTTCTGGCCAAACTCGAACTCTGGCAGGTGGTAGTGGAGGCTTCGGCTCTGGCAAGTGTCTCCATCACTGCAAGTAAGCCGAGATTGAGAGAGCATATCGCTTTCACCGTCTCTGCTGGTGTCGTGGGAATGGAGATCGTGAGGTGGGTATCCATCTGCGGAAGTGCGTTGGGTTCACCGTGTCAGGGTAGGAAGCCCTCACAGTACAAGGTCTGAAACAATTAAATCTCTTTCGTCCTTCCCGATGATCTCTTCTTGGTTACTGTAAATGGCGTGAAAAAGAGGAGCAGATAAGAGAATCAGAGCTGGACTCTTTGTCTGTTGTTCATCTGTCCCGGGAGGACTGCTGAAACAGCTTCAGAATATGAAAGATATAGTAAATTCAAGTTGTTATGAAGCAGTGACCATTTCCATGAGCCCATGTTTGACGGTTTCCCTGACAGTATTAAGTCGGATCCTCCCAGTTGCGCATGATCCAGACAAGAAAATGACACTGGCACTTGTGCTACCTATCGGTCTGCTGATGGAATTTTCCCAATTCTGGTTGTTTAATTCAGGGCATGGAACAAGACGGTGATTCCACTGTGATAATCAAAGAAGATACAGAAGAGCACTTGATCTTGCCAGAGAAAGGCCATTAATAACAATCAGCTAAAGGGTAAGATTATATGAATTCGCACTGCTTAGTTATTAGGATTAGCACTGGAAATGGGGAGCCTACACTGAACTGTATTTAAACACTCAGCTTTCCCTACAATTTCAAGACATTCTAAAATTTCTGAACATATTCTGGAAATACAGTGGCATTAACTGTTGAAACTATGGCATTTAGCCGCGCAGCTAATTGGCTGCTAGGAAGCTAATCTTATCTGAAAGCTGAAGCCACCAGAATCCAAGTTCTCAAAGAGACAAAACATGAACCAAGACAGTTTAACATACATAATGGAGAAAAAAAACATGATCTTGCCATTAATGAAGAACATACACTTCACTTCCCTTGGACTGCATATGTGCCATCAACTACTACAGTAGCACCAACCTCATCCAGTCCTAAACTTTTGGTCCATTCACAAATACCGATTTCACGGGCAAAAGGGAAAAGTAAAGAAGCTAACAATTCTGCCTCTAACTAGTGAAAATTTAGATACCAAACCGCAAGAATCACTAAAACCCCAAAAAAGTGACTGTACAATCATCATAATTACCTCCTCTCCTTGATAGAGAAGCTGCTGTCTTTACTTCACCACTTCTCATATTGGGACAGCCTCATAATTGATAATCCTAAACCGACAGTAGTTCCTGTTGTTCATACTTTTCATCCTCCGAAGAACGAGAAGAACCCTCGCTTCTTTGGCTCCTCCTCGACCATAACTGCTTTCATGCTGTCCTGCTCAACTAGTCTCCAAGCAGCCTGCTCGAAGGCCAGCCCCGCCAATGTTGGCGGTTTGTTGAGGACCAGAGGATAACCTCTGTTGGTGCTCCTGATCACCTCCGAGTCCTCTGGAATTACACCTAAAAGAGCCAATCCCAGCATCTCCTGAACATCAAGGACTGACATCATGTCCTCCCCCTTTATCATATCAGTACGAACCCGGTTCACAATCATCTTTATATCTCTAATGCCATCGCATTCCAGCAACCCCGTGACCCGATCGGCATCCCGAAGGCTCGTGATGTCAGGGGTGGTCACAAGAACAGCCTCATTTGCAGGGGTGATTGCAGTGATGAAACCTGCGTCAATTCCTGCAGGGCAGTCGATGAGGATGAAATCGGGGCAACCTTCTTGGCGGGTCTTTAAGGAATCAACCAGCCAGACCAGGGCTTTACCCCCAAAGCCAATCGGGAGCTTGGACCGAGGCTTGGAGATACAGAGGAGCTCAAAATTGGACCATCGCTTGTCCCGAACTAAGGCCTGGTCGAGGCGGCAGTCGCCATTGAGGATCTCGACAAGGGTGTAGTTCACCCGGTTTTCGAGGCCAAGGAGAAGGTCCAGGTTGCGAAGGCCCACATCAGCGTCTATGGCGACAACGGAGAAGCCGAGGCGGGCAAGGGAGAGGCCGACATTTGCGGTGGTGGTGGTCTTCCCGACTCCGCCCTTGCCGGAAGTGATGACCACCACCCTTGGTGTTTCACCGGCTAGCTGGGGCTTGCGGTTCCATTGCAGGACCGACTGAACTGGGCAGCGGCAGGCCTGAATCTTGATTTGGAGGAGTGGGGTTTAAGTGTTCTGAGGATGGGGTTGAAGGGGTTAAGTGAGGATGAGGAGAGAATGGAAGGCGGATTTGAAAAGACAGAGAGGTGCCGCATTGATAACATTTGGTGGCGGAATCGTAGAGGGAGAGAGATGAAGAAGCGGAGAACGGAGCTGCGAGCAAGGGAGGAGGAGACAGCGACGCCGATCGCTGAAGTTGGTGGTGATCAGCGCGAAGTGAACTGGGGAAACGTTCTGGGGACGCCGTGAGATTTTTCCTATTGGGCTTCAGGGCCACGGAGTTAAGAGCCCAAAAACTCTGTGGGCCCGTAGTCGATCTATACCCAAAGTAAGCGGGCTATTGGGCCACGTCCTCTTAAATATGCTTTTTTTACATCACACAATATCTCCGGACCAACTGAAAAGCATATCGAGACCAATTTATGGCCGAATCAGGATCTCTGAGAAAATTCTTGTCGACTCTCCCAGCTTGAGAATCGATTCTGGGATCACACATTGGGAGGCCTAGTGAGGTAAGTAACCTCGGGTTGGTTCTTAAATATGCTTACAAACCCATGTAGTACTGAAATTTAAAATTGTTATTGAATGTAGAAAAATTAAAATTTATGCAGCATGAGGGTTAGGAGACTTATTGGGAGGATTTAAGGAAGTGAAACAAACTCAAAACGTATTTTCAGAAGCGACGTGGACCGTCCGTCGGTAGATTGAGGCAAGATCCAAGGCCCACGGTCCATCCCAGGCGAGGGATATTGGGCCACGTGGCTGGCAGACTGCGGGCACTAAAACGAAAGAAGGGGAGGAGGGGGGGGCGGCGCGTGGGGGGAATGGGAAAACTCCAAGGTGACGACGCCGTCTCCCCCGCCCACCATCGCACAGGGAAAAGTGTTAGATTCCACATCCACCCCTCGACGTCACATCAATCCGACGCCGGAACGCGCGTATTCAACACTTTTACAATTTTCAGTCCTCTCTCAATTTTCATTTTAGTCCTCAATTTTGGAAGCTATTAACTTCATCCAGTAGCCATTTTGTTGGGCTTTTTATTTTAATAGGTTCCTATTTCGTAACCACTCTGTGGATGCCGTTAGTCCTCCTCCATGGCGAGTTGAAGGTCGGAATAAACTGATTGGGTTATTCAGACTTCTGGGACGTCTGCGATGACAGAAAGAAAGAATTAGGACTAGGACTAATTTGAAACTGTCAAAAAAGATTAAAATGACTATTTACTCCCTCCCTAACCTCCCCCTCTCCCCTTCTTCAGTTACCCTCATCGCTCTCTTCTTCTTCTTCTTCTTCTTTCTTCTCTCTCTTTCTCGAACGCGTTTCTCTGCTGTCGACCTAAACAATCGATAAAGAAAAAACCAGCCAACAAATTTTCTTTCCACTCGTGAATCGAGTACTCTTCCGAAGCAAATCGAGATCTGATCTCGTTTCTGCAACATCTTAAAGGTGAGCATTCTGTAATTTATTATTTCTCTTCATGATTCCGGATCGAATTGAAAGTTCCCGACTTGTTAGATCTGATGCTAGACCCCACTTAGAATCAGTCTAATTTTTTTTTTTTCCAATCTAACGCCCCTAGATCGGCTTCAGCAAGGACCTTCGAGTAAATTGAGAGGCTTGAACGGATTTAGAGTTGAATTTGGGCCTTTGATGCGATTTGTGGATCGGACCGAATGTTCACGTGTGAATGGATGTTAATATTCATTTTTTAACATATAAAAACTGACAACATATGTACCAGACAATTTCTGCGCGAAGCGTTGGAACCTGCTTCAGTAGTTGATTGGTTTACTGAGATCAAATCTGTCCCAGTCGAATTGTGATATCTGTCCATGTCGATCTTTAGGAGCAGTAATATTGTATAAGCTGTCTGGTGCTTCGAATGGAATTTTCTTAATTATTCTGTTCTTTTACTGTCATTAGTGACTATATGATGGCTAAATCAGATCTGATCTCTCAGTCCCCAATTTTTAAGTATTTAACACTGGTTAGACATTGATGAGGGACTGATTGTAAGGTTATTGAATCTAAATACTCTGTTACATGCTGTTTGTTTACTGAATTAATGAATGTTTCTTCAACATAATCAATTGTGATATTACAATGCTTCCTGTTGTTCTACATCTTATCGTAACCTGCTTCTTCTCCTTACTGCAGTAAGTAGGGCCATGTGAGCTTTCTAAACACTGTAACTGGACTGGTGCCATCATTATTAGTGGGTCGGTTGCTTGGTGTACAAAAGATGGGCAAGTGCAAGGGCTGTGGAAAATTAGGAAGAGTGATGCCAAGGGATGGAGATGTCAATGTTCACCAGCTTGCTATTCTTCTTTCTCCAGTCGTTTCTGTTTGGGAGTGTGTTGTCCGTAAAATGAGGTATTCCTGCAGACCTGAGTGGGTGTAGTTTGTTCGAGTCTTAGGGCTACATAGGTCTCGAAACAGGATCTAGGATTTTTACATGCTTTTAAGGGGATTATAGGTGAAACAATCATAGGAAATTACAGCGGGATGCATACTTTTTAGAGGAATTCTTACCCAATTAGGAGTTACATATCTGAGCAGTAAAGAACCTAAGAGGCCATAAATTGTCATGGATAACTTGGGAGGCAATAAAGCACAGTCTGCTACGAGAAAAGTGAAGAAGAAGCAGGGAAAGGGCGAGATGGATCGGCTCAAACAGGCCGAGAAGAAAAGGAGACGCTTGGAGAAAGCCCTTGCCACATCTGCAGCTATCCGTTCTGAGCTAGAGAAGAAGAAACAGAAGAAGAAAGAAGAACAGCAGAGGCTCGACGAAGACGCTGCTGCAATTGCCGAGGCCGTTGCATTACGTGTTCTACTGGGTGAGGACTCTTGAGGGCCCCCACAAAATTGTCCTGGATCAATATGAGGATCCTAACCCTTGGAATTATCCTAATCACATAAACTTTGTGATGATGGGTGGGAGGAGTATGAGCTTATCATACCGGGGTAGTCCAAAGTGTTCCCTCGAGGAAATTGGATGGTTCCCAGGTGCTCATGGACATGGATTCGGGTGGGGTGGCAGTGGAGGCAGCAACTGGTCATTTTCATCAGAATATCATGGGAGGAATTTGTGCAAACTGAAAATAAACTGTGTAGGTTGGATAGATGGGGATTTATCCCCAGACCTCATGACTACACAAGCTGTTTCATCTCTCCAGATCGGAGAGCATGCTCACGCGGACACTGTGTGGACGGGATGCTAAGCGGGCAACTGCACTGCCCGAGCTTTCCTTGTTTGTCAGAGGCACCTGCTGTGCTTTCATGGTTTGCAAGTTATATTATCGTGCATGTACATTTCAAAGGATGCTTGTGTACTCAGTTCCCTTTTATTGCAAGTTGTGTTTCAGGGTCTGTTGATGGACAAAAGTATAAGCTTCGCCCGGAGTGAGTTGACCTCATTGACCGACAAGTGTCATTCCTAATCCTTTCCTATGGTCTTGTATTGCCCACTTTGCTTATCTGCTTCACATAATGTTATTCCTAATCCTTTCCTATGGTCTTGTATTGCCCACTTTGCTTATCTGCTTCACATAATGTTATGTATTGGTATCTGTAGCTCTGCTGTGGAGTAATGAATGGTTCATGAAATGTCTTCCTGCCTCTAGTGAAAATGAATTAAGAGCTTATTGAACCAGCTGAGTCAATCTCTACCATGAGAACCTCACAATTCACTCAAAAAACATCTATTTGGAACACCACTACGGTGAAGGAACATTTGGGCATCTAGAGTTTATTAATTTTGAGAAAATGAAGCCAAAAATATGCATCCATTGAAGTAAAAAGCTTCATTTGCCCTGACGCGACTGATTCAGCCTCGTTTTCAGCCACCTGCTTCAGGCAGTTTTTCCCAAATTGCGATCTGAGCACACTGGATCCCAGTGAACGAAAATCGCTATCAAGTTTTTTGGACTCATAAGGTCAGGTCTCGTACATGTACAATATTAGGCCATCGACAAATGAAATACAGCTGGGATTCCCACACTTGTTTAGTTCACAGATGAATTACAGACAAACTTCTACAGCGTGATTCCAACAACTACAGTTGGGGAACTTACTATTCCCGAGTATTGGGCCTGGAACCTTGTCGAAGAGGTGATTCATCATCTTCTCTTTGCAGCTGAAGCTTAGTACCTCTATCATCCAGATTCTCTACATCTGGACTTGTAGACGGTTTTGCCCCAGTGGTGATAAGGTTCTTAAACCAGGCAGCTTGGAACCGAGGACTTCCTCTACCCGAACTTCCAGGGGAATCAGGAGAGGCTGAGGAATTTGACGTGGCACCTAGCAGGAAACGGTATGCTACTTTGCTAGCAGATACTATCTCGGTCTTGGCTTGCCTCAGCTACAGTAGATGAACAGAGCAAATCTTTCATAAATTACTTAATCAAGCACCAGTTGGATGAATTAAAAAAAGAAAAAAGACTGACAAATTTATATCATGGGAACACATAGGCAAACAACTTCAGACAACAAATTTACTTTAGCATATCATGCTTCCTACGGTTATGCTATTCTAGACTCCACGATAGTTGGCAGTTAAATAGGTTGCATCCATGGGAAACACTGAAAAATGAGATGGTGGCGCTCTGTGGTTTCTCAGGAGAATTACAATGTATTGCCGGATACTTTACTGCTTCAAACATTATTGGGCTTGGGGACCCTTTTTGGCCAACTGTAGACCACATCATGGCACACGTTGTATTCAGTATAACGCATAAACACTTGAATTTCTGCCTTGGGGTAATCCTAAAAAAATATTTCTGCCTAGCACACATGCTATCCAGCAGAGGAAGGTGAAGAGAATTAGAAGAATATGTCTCACCCGTATTGCAGTGGTTTCTGCTATTTCCAAGGCAGTATCCCCAGCATTAGCAAATCGATTAACCCAACCTGCCAAAGACAGTACGGGCCACAAACAATGTAGTCAACACTTGCTAGCAATGATATATAGTTACAAAGGAAAATATTGGTGGCGAACATCTAATTAAATAGGTGAATGAGTAATCCTATAGTGCCTTGAATGATATCTCAAAAGCCAGTTTTCCAATCAAAAACATACTATTTGTTATTTGAGTTAAATAAAATGCAATGGTTATCCTTCAAATATATTTTCCAGAGCGGGGTGAGAAGTTATGTTGCGACCTATTGCTGAGCTTGCTTCCACTATAATCTAACAATACTCTCTAGAGATACTTATCTAAAATTTTTCTAGCAATGCAGCCAACCTCCCTACAGAAACTAGCAGCATAGGAAAGGATGGCTTTGACTAGCTATCATACTAAATCATCTCAATCCAAGATGATCCGCATAAAGCACCGCTGCAAAGTTTCTGGTTTGCTGCCTTGTCCATTTATCATGCGTGCCTTATAAAACTTCTATGAGTTATACTATAAAATAAGCACATCTATGTAAGAATCTATGATTTCACAGATTTATAGAAGGAAACAGAGCTATGAAGATAAGCCATGATTGATGATCACAAACTGATATTTATACATCAAATTTTCTACACGATGAGATCTGGTTGAATTTTGCCATAATCAGAGGAGAATGATCCTCGATATATTGCATAGTAAATCAGAAGCATCAGCCAAAATGGTAACCACAACCAAATTCAGCCATGGGTTTCAAGCATATACAAGAGAAACTAGAGCTGGACAACTTGCCTGGAATCTTTGGCAGACCAAGCCTTTCAGAGAACTCATCACAGAAATGATTGCAATTCCTCGATAACAAGTCATAAGTTTGCCCAGGCCATTCTCTACTAAGTTCTCTGAGAATTTGATTCACCTTCAAGATTGAACAATCTGTACTTCCAAGAGCAATGCTTTCACGGAATGTATACATGGGATTCCTTCCAGAAGGGCAACTGAAAACTCCTGTTCCATCTTCACAGTAACCAAAAGACCACTCCTCATCTCCGTATACCTGAAAAATACCAAATCAATCTAATCAACTTCACAGAATCACCCAGTTAAATCAAAAGTGGTAGCTGATACATATGTAACCAGGCAATAAGGGTTATGTAACACCAGGTTTATAAACTTCACTCTTTTTGAACAAGTAGGAATACAGGGATCCTTGTGGGCCTCTGCGAAATCTTTTTGCCTGACACTTTTCATGCAGTCAACAAGGTAATATCAAGCTGAAATGTGGAAAAGGAAAAAACTTGTTCCGTTGAGGAGACGACAGAAGTCAAAGGGCATTGGTATCTATTTTTGAGCTAATTTCAAGCGATCTCTTCCCAAAAAAACCTTTTAACAACTTTGACAAATTGGAAACAAATAAATTCAACTCGAACAATTCTGTAACGGAACCAATCAAAGTCACACAACACTCGACAAAAGAGCTGGAGTCAGAACAGTAAACTGAAGAAAATAAAAGATTGTCAATACAACACAGGCCAGCCAACAGCTCAGAGCAACAAATTTCTAAACTCCTAGAACAAGGACGCATTCGGCTCCAAACCCTCCAATATCGTCTCCATTGTAACGACATCTAACCAATTGCGCACCAATAAATCAAAAGATGGAGCAGGAGGAGAACCTGAATGGCGCTGTGGAAGATGCCGCCAAGGCCGATGCCGTCCTTGAAGATCTTGTTGATCTGCATAATGGTGTTGTTGGTTTTATCCGATCCACTGTTCGTCACATCGTATATGTGCAGAAACACCTCCTTCATCTTCTCAGGGAAAAAAAACCCTAGCCCTAACCCGACGAGTCTTTTTGAACACCGGATCGGCAAAGAAAACCTGGGGCCAAAGTGATCCTCTCCGGCAATGGAATGAGATCTAGCGAACAACGGCCAAGTCGCCGCCGGTTCGCTCTCCGGATATCCTCTGCTCCTACGGCTTCAATTCTGGTTCCGGCGGAGGGAATTGGCTCGGCATCCCAATTTGTACTGACAGCCTAATTATATCATCTCTCTTTTTCCCGGGAAATAATGATCAGAGAGATGTGGATTTTGAGCAAAGTGGACGTACTTTCTGTTGACGAAAAAGCCCCTGGCCCAATGATGTAATTACATACTTGTTAGTGTTTTTTTTTTCCTTTAAAATCTTGCAGTGCACTGTATCCTTGAACCGTTTAAAACACACTACTCCGTGGTCAGGTGGAGATTCCTGAAAAAATTTCCAACTCTCCCGACCTAGAGATTAGTCCTAGAATCACCCACTTGATAATCTAGCTAATGAATCATTAGACTATTGCCATTTTGGTCCTTGCCTCCATGATCTCGTGGCAGCACATGGACAAACTGTGAGTTTATTACCGACCGTCACGTGGTAATGCACTCTTATCTGTTGCAGTTTATCACGAGCCTTCGTGGTCTTCACCATTACAATACCAAAGATGGATTAGGACGGTTGTTCCTTTGAACTCAAAAAAATCTGTAATATTTTATGTGAGTTTTTTTTCCCTTGCTGTTGTCATTGGCATAATTTGTCTATCTACTATTATCTCATTATAATTCTGAATTATCTTAAGATTCTGATTGGAATCGTCCTAATAATAGATTAAGCGCTGAGTATAGGGTGGGATCTATTATCTCTAAGGAGCTCGAGCCACCACGGGGAGCTATTAGACGAACGCCCTGCAATATCACATCCGTTGGATGAGATTGATTGGACGGTTATAGATCAGCTGCTGAGTATAGACTGGGATCTATGGTCGTCAAGTCCAGAGAAGCCTCTTAATTCTTAATTAATTCACCCATAAAGCCCACCAAAGAATTAGTCGGAAGGCCCACGTAGGGCCCTTTTCATGCAAAAAAAGATTGGTGCCATTTCTATAGATGTGAAAGAGGCCCAAACCTCGGAGACCCGCATGGACATGTCCTTTCTATTTTCTCTGGGTACAGCGTAAGAAATGAAGAGACCCAGAGAGTTTCACAGGAGGGAACTGAATTCCGGGGATTTTTGAGCGACAGTCACCCCATTTAACCCAATGAATAATATATCATCTCAAACAATGAATAAAAGGGAAACCGGTAAACTTACAAATTCCCTGGTCAGTAATTGTCCGAAACGTACATGACTGCAGACAATATCGTTCGCTTTCACTAGAAAGGGTGAACCCTTTTGACAGAAGTCCGGGTCCGGTACGAGAGCTCGAGGACTTCGTAATATCTCGGAAACGAGTGGTTTATTTAGAGAGGGCCCGAACTTCATATGCTAGAACCAAATCAGAAATTAATGTTGATGATTGATCCATGCCCCCACCATAATGGAGGTCATGCATTCCAAGAGAAAAAGGCCAAAAAGCCTACTGATCCTTTTGACCAGGAAAGGGGAAAGAAAAAGGGCACCTGGAAACCCTTCAATTTTGATATGACGCACGGCCTAATTTTCTCCACAGTAATAACAATTTACACACTGTCCATAAAAAAAATATTCCAATAACATGTCATGAAACTTGTTCATAAGATCTATAAGTCATGTACGAGAGGTCAATGGTGTTTTAATTGTCTGAATCGACAGTTAAACGACAATAATAATTAATGCCTTGCTTTGCTCGTAATTAACTTTTCACTTTCACCATTATGCTTATTAATTGGTTTGAAGAGACTGCAAGAAAGAGGTCGATGGTACTATATATCGGGCATAATAGAAAGACAATAAAGGAACAAAACTTTTCCACTGAAAAAAAAAGGGGAAAGATCACATAGAATTTCACAAAACTTTTTTTGACATGTGAAATGAACGTATTTTGCGCGAAAGATGGGAAGCAAATGAACCAAGTTCTCTGCATTTATCGAGACTACAATTTGCCGGTCACATGCCTCCGAGGAGGGAGGGACACTCACTTCCCATGTCTTCATCTAAAATGTTTAACCCATCCCACTTTCGCTCTATTGAATTAGTTCGACATATTTTTAAAATAAATATAAAATTCGATTCTTACAAATTTTAAAAAAATACTACATCGAATTTGTATCGATATGGATTTATTGCACTCTTGCTTCTGATATACATCGGATTATCGGCACAGATTTTTTTTTAAAAAAAAAGGGATTAATTTACGACAAAATTTAGAAAGCAGTTTGGACAGACCTGAATAAAAATATATACATAAACAAAGAGAAATTTTTAAATAATCTTATTTCATTATGTGATGTGATGAAGTATTAATTAAAATACAATAAATAAATTAATTCATTAATATTAATTATTCTTTTAATATTAAATTATACTAAGATAAGACCATCTAAAATTTTTACCAAGTTGACGGTCCTTTGACGTTTCTCCTCCTAATTTTGGTGCTTTTTCATTTCTTTTTAAATTTCTTTGTGTTGATAATTCCATGTGTCATGGGGAGGCGATGAGCTCCATGTATTTTATTATTCTTTTTGGGGAACACAGTCCGGAATTCTCGATAATCTCCCCCCACCTATCTCAATGATTGGTCTGGGTCTGCCTTTTCCTCGTCTGGGGGCATCGTCGTAATTTTTCACTAAATGCTGTTGCCTTCTACATTCTAATCATCGTTCTGCGTGAATTATTATATGAGGAAAAAGGATACGTTTGGTCTTTCAATATCTGATTGTCTTGTCTCTTTTTTTTTTTAATCTTAATTATTTTATTACGTTGTGACATAAAAAATCCGACGCACCAAAATCGAATTTTTTTAGAAACCGGGTTCATTAAGAATTATACCAACGGACCGGGCTGGACTGATTTCCCGTCATCCTTTTTAACCCGAAAAATAATTTCGCCGGTTTAATGTGTGTGATTCTTAAGCAATCGATTCCGCATCACCTCTTATTCGATGAAAAAGAAGAGGAAATGTACACGTGAGCCATTTTGTATGAAGTTAGTATTGAAAGCATTAAAACTAGTTGCACCAGCACCGGAGTAAGAAAGTTAGAGAATGAAATCCGAATAAAAAAAGATTTATGACAAAAATATTTTTAAAAAATTGAAGATTAAAAGTGTAATTTTCGGAAGTTGCATGCGGTAATCAATTTTAAGTTGTAAAATATCCATGCAAGATTACGAGTAGAAAAACTCGTGTAATTGATACCATTACAAGTGTGCGCCTTTTTTTTTTTTTTTACTGTATATCACTTGACATTCAAGAATTCTATGTACTCGACAAATTCAATTTTAAATCGGGCTAGTCCTTACGGGATAATACTATCTCGATCATGGATATGTGATTCATTTACAAAATCCGACCATCTAACAATTTGTTTTATGCTCAGATTTATTAGTTAGACTTTTATGCCCGATAAATACTAAATAATTTATAATATTTCCGATTTTGTTGAGAATAATCGAATACATGTATTAGAACATTCTTTTTTTGTTAAGTCCAAGGTCGATAACTATAATTGGCATATAGGGCTGCACTGCATGTGTAAAAGTCGGTATGGAGAGAAAGGGAAAAGACAAATTGTTACAAATAAAAAATAAAGAAAAGTTTCGCTAAAGTTCACTTTCTTCTTTTAAAAAAAAAACTAAATACTTATGTTTTGACATTTATAATAACATTTTGGTTTTACTATATATTTTATTATTCATTGTTATTTAAATCATCCAGAGCACTGATCTGTGAGTTTCAAGGTTGGAATCATGATAAAAGAATAGTGATTAATGGTCATAATGGGGATAAAAAGAATATGGGAAAATTATTATAATTAATATTAGTTATGATAATTATTTAAATGTTTAACACTCTTATCACTTATTCCTTAAAATTTTATTTACACTTCCTTATATTATTTGACAGAGTAGGGGAAAAAAATCCAAACTTCTCCGAGCATAACTCTTTCTTAGGAAGTGGCATTTTCAATCGCCTTCGTGAGGGCGGACCTGTTGATAAACTGACAATGTACAGTAGGTTAAGTCAAGGGTTCGACTCTCTTAGGTGCTGGTATTTAGGATTTAATGGCAGGTCCTAAACTGTATAATATATCATCCAGTATATTAGTCGGTTGTTACAGCACCGAATATTATCGATATTAAAAAAAAAAAGAAGTGGTTTTTCAATCCTTATCTTTCCTCGGTTTAATTCCTTCCCCTACGGTAAGTAGAAAAGTCGTGGTATGGGGGCAAAATTTAATATAAGAGGAAAGTTAAAAAAAAGTCCAATTCAGAGGAGAAATAAATTTGTTGAACATCGATAAATTGTTGAAACATATACAAATTTTCACAGGCACCCCTCGTTCACTCACCAGTAACCAACATACAATGAGAAAATTGGAAAAAATAATTTTAAAAATCAAAATCTAGGAAAAAAATGAAGAAAACAAAAAAAAAATTGTGTATTAATTAAACCATATAAATATGCAAGGGAAATTAATGTCTAACAAGTTAATCGATCGAATTGTCGAACGCTTAATGAGCCAAATCCTTTTTCTTTTTCCTTTTTTGGGTGCATCAATATTTATTGTCTTTTTTTTTTTATAAGTAATGCATTATATTGCAACAGCTATAATATTTATAATATTTATTGTCTTTAAAGATGGGAGAAATGACATCTATTTAATGTGAGACGGATGGAGTACTCTCCTGTACTTAACAGGACGGACAGCTAAGATGAATTGAATGGAGTCCTTATTCCAGACTTCCAGTCATGTCTCTGCGTGTGTGTGCGTTTAAAATTTTCCGAAAAATAGTGCACGTGTTCTAATGTCACAAACTTTGCTGCTACAACATTTTCAATGAGATCACATACATAGGCATATACCTTTCGCACTTCCGCATTGTTCTCCCATGCATTTCGTGTGCTAGCACTCAAAAAGCGACTCCCATAAAAATCTAGAAATTTTTTTTTAAATAAAAAAACCTAAGAAAATCAATGATCTCTCCTTTCATATAATGCTAAAGATTATACGTGAAGACATATTGACGAAGCCTTAACACCTCTCTTAGAGAGAGTACGGTTTATAGAAAGGAACGAATCGAGAAAACTTTGATGAAGATTGGGTTTACTTTCAACATGTTTGTGCAAGAGAAGTAGTCTGTTGATAGAATTAATGAGTGGAGGATTTATAAATTAAATTAAATCCAAGTAATCTCACATGTCGAAATCGTTAAGATATCGTGCATAAAACGTAAAATGAAAGCGTATCTAGATCCACAACGGGGATCGTGAAATTAAATTCTAAGTCTGCACGATATTCCGAGTTTGGATCTTCTGGGTCTGCACGACACCGCTCAGATGATGTGGGATCTCTCTGTTCTCACATACTGACTAATGGGATATCAGGGGAGACGGTTTTATAACGTGTGATACAGGGATCATAACCTCTTAATTGCACATTAGTACTCGATGATTTAGTAATTTCTACTTCTGCCTATCATAGGATCAGAATTCACTTTTTGTACTTGCACATGAGTCCTCACACTTTTACCAGATGTCATTAAAGTCCATTAATAAACTCAATTAGATTATTTAATCGGATCAACTATTGGAATAATATAGATACTCGGTCAGAGATATATTATTGGATCATATTAGTCAAATTAAAAATCCAACAATGGGTTCTTAGAGGTGGCTGTGTCCGTAAAAATATGGCCCCTTTTTTTTGTCCGATGTGATTGTATTAATTTTATCCGGTGTTTCGATTAATTTTTCTTGTCTGGTCCCCTACAAGTCACTATTCCTTTTCGTTGAATTTCAACTCGTCATACAGATTTTATGAGTCCGTCTCTGGCTGTGATATTGTCTGTCCGATGATTGTAACACTATTCTCCATTCCCCCGGCATTATCAAGTATGTAATTGTCTTCGATGGACAGACCCGCTAGTCAACTGACAATGTGTGATGTGCCAAATCTAGGATTTGACTCCCCACGGGGGTCGTATAATACACCGTCCGATAGATTGATCGGTTGCTATGGTGCGTAGTACCATCGACATAAAAGAAAAGCACACAATTCCCTCTCTTTCTTTTCTTCTTCTTCTACTTTTAGTTCGACAATTGGAGATTTACGTATTGTTCTTAACTTCTTTCTTTTTGAATTTCATTTCCAACTGGGTGCTTTAAATGGTGCTTGATTCTCTCTCTCTCTCTTTAATGAAAACGCTGGTGCGCCTGCACGTACACATATATATTGAAAAGTTCCACGGCTCAGTTATTGAACGATTAAGTAGGTTAAAAAAGTGATAATTAATCCTTAGACTATTTTTCTTAATTAAAATTTCTCATTGGGTTAAGTTGAAATGATACCAATGATCAAATGGTTCAATAAGTGTACTGTAGAAACTTTTTGTACAAGGTGTCGAATGCGTGTGACAACGTTAGGCAGCAGAGGTTGGCAGCATTTCATATTATTTTTTCTCATCCTAATTAATGCTTCCGTTCAGGGAGGAGTTGTACAACTGTCGTTTCTACCCTATAATTGCAAATCATGGCAATTCTACTTTTTTTTTTATTATTTTAATAATCAATCTAATTTAAGTTTAAATTAATCGAGATCAATAAAATTTTTAAATATTCAACTGAATTTTTAGATGTCAAATAGTATACCTAAGAAAAAATTTTGTAAAAAAATAACGAACATGAAGAAGAATAGTTTTGTATTATTTTCAAATGATTTAATTGGATTAAATAAAATTCGAACTAGACCACACCCACCGTAGTCCTAAGAGAAAACACTTTGTTTGTTACACTAACAATATAATTATTATTAAAAATGGATAGATGAGTACTATGTATTCAAATGATATGTCATAATCAAACCGGATTAAAACAATTTATTACTTTTTTTTCTTTACCGCATTATTATCATGTCGGATATTTGACATTTTCTTTCTAATAAAGGACATGATTTCGGACATATTTTCTCTGATATACCAAACCGAGATGTATTTTATTTTTAGATTCACGGTGCGAGTCATTATTTGGTTAATATTTACTTCGTGTAAATGAAGGAATATATGGAATAAGATAAATAATTATTATAATTAAACATTCATAAGAATGAGTTTTTTTTTTTGAAGAATCTTCTCTAACAGCAAGCTTCTGTTCCAAAAGTGATGTTACCATTGATTAAATAATGAATAATAACAGTACAGTGAAAAAAAGAAGTTGTACATCACGAAGACACATAAAACGCAACTTTTTTTACCAAAGTAGAGGTGAGATGTTCCCGAGCATATGATGCGAGTCATACCTTATCGCGTCCTGCCCACGAGTATACGTTGCGTAGGTAAAAAGATATATATACCACACACGACAACCTAGAGAAAAAAGATGCATTGGTTTTGGATCAATTCCAGCCAACCTGATACCAAACTTAACAGCTTTGGTGGCTTCCATCCTTTTATTTATTTCCTTTTATTTTCACATCATAAAAAACCTCTAAAGTTCCATATAAATTTTATTAATGTTTTTTTCAAAAAAAATTATCGTATTTAACCAACAAAATTCATCTTTTTTTTTTTATTTTTCATTGAATTTCGCCATCCGGTTAGAACTTATATCTCTAGCTACAACATGTGCCCGTGGAATCCTTCCCTTATATGTACCTTATCCCAAACGCAAATTACTCCTCGGAAGCACCGTTGATGCATGACACAAAAGAAAAGGAAAGGAATCACAGCTGGCAGCTCTATTTTACCATGAGAGAGAGAATTTTAATATAATGAAATCACTCTCGAACACCTCGAAGGCTTCTTCATGCAACCTTTATTAAGCACACAGGAGCCCATCGTTATAAAAATTATTATATAAGAATAACGACAATAAAACAGTAGGATGTATTTCATATTATTATTATATAAATAAAATCTTGAAATACACAGCCAGGCTCGAGAGATAATCTACTTTGTGTGGAGCCTCAAATGGTTAGGATTTGATGGCGAGGAAGGAATCCACTCTCATCGATACAATTATACAATACACACAACCAACACACAGAGTCAGCAACATTACCAAAACGCGCCAGCAGCATACACGCGCCCCCAATCTCCCAACAATAATTATCAGCAAGATATATAATAAATGCAGGAAAATGGAAAAAAAAAAAAAGGACACTTCAGGACTTTTATTTGCATCTATCTAATTTTCATTCCTCTTTTCTAATATTATATATATAGCTTTTATAGTACCTCAGAAAACCGCTAAACTTATAAGAAACTCTTACATTTAGTGATTAGATATATTTAAAATAAGATGGCACATTTTAATTAATATGATAATAGTGGCTAACGAACAAAGGTTGAAAGAGACAGACGGATGGAGGAGAGTGAAGTTAACGCCAAGCGGATGCCACGGTGAGAGTGCGGCCGAGCCAACCGAATCCGACCCCACCCCCCTCTTCCTTAACCGTGAAACCCGGGTTGACCGGGTTACCCGAGCTGAGCCGGTTCCTCAGCGACTGGACCACTTGTATACTCAGCGGCCTGGGCCCGAACCCTGCCATCCCCATGCGGGCCCGCCACTTCCCGAATACCTCGCACCTCTCCACCCGGTCCCTCCCCTCGCAGGCCACCGAGTTGGCTACCCTCCGGTTCAGACCCTCCTCCACCCTGACCCGGTCCGAGTTGTCCCTCGCCACCGTCGCCTCGATGGACTCCAGCAGTGCCCCGTAGTACCCGAATACCTCGTTCACCCTGGCTACGAACGGCGCCGTGTTCGCGTTCATCTCCTGCTCCACTAGTGTCACGACGCGTGGCTCCAGCGACTTGGCTTGCCGGAGTAGTTCGTCCCGGGGGTTCTCGACGGAAACGCTCTCGTCGGGGATGCGGTACAGCTTGAACGCGAAGTTGACCGCGAGTGCCTCGTCGGGGCAGCAACCAAGGGACTCCCGAGTTATCTCGCCGGCTCGTTGGTTCACGACGCTAAAATTGAACCCCACCCCTACCGTGGCGGCGACCTGCCTTAGCTGGTCCCCCACTGCCCTCAGCCGTTCCTCGCCGCCGGCACCGTCGGACACCGTAGTGATCCTCAAGGAGGAGGGCCTCCCAGCCTGGCGCGTGGAAAGCACGTGGAGAAGGTTATGGTACTGCCCTCCCTGCCCGATATCGAAATCAACCACGTGGAGCTTGTTAGCAACGGGATGCTCCGCTGCAGCCTCAAGAATCGCAAAATTCGCTGCCATGAAACCGAGCTTGAAGCAGGGGGAGAGGTTGTACAGCAGCTGAGTGGACTGGACGTGATCCTTGCTGAACAACTCGGTCACTGGAGTCGCTTTCTCCCCTGGGAAAACCCTCGCTTTGAGGGAAGATAGCACACAGTCCATCAACCTCTGCTCGGAATTGCCTCTCGGGTTCGAAGCTGAAGAAAGACGGGACAAGATCTCTGCTGCCACGTCGTTCCTCCCGTCATAAATTGCTGTAGCAGCCTCGACCAACGCCTGCTTCGAGATGGTAGCGGCCGGAGATGGGACGGATACAGAAGACGAAGGAGAAGAAGATGATGATGATGAGGACGGAGAGGAGGAAGAAATCGGGTTCTGACTCGGGCTTATGAGGCTTTGTATCGCCTCAGACCACTCACTGTTTGTGTTCGTGATCACCGAGGTGGCGTCCCCGTTATCATCGTCGTCGAGGAGCTCTTTTTCGAGCTCCTGTAGCCGATTCATCATCTTGTTTTCCGTCTCTGTCCCTGGGTTCATCGGCGCTGGCGGGGGGGTTGGGTTGGTAGGATTGACTACCCCATTGATGAGATTTATCGGCTGCGGCCTCAGCTGCTGCAGCAAGGGCACGCCGTATCTCTGAGCTGCAAGGGCGCTGGAGAAGTCCAACGGCGATCGCTGCAAGTAAGGCCTCGACCTCACGGAGCGGAGGAGGAGACTGCTTAGGGCCTGGTTCCGTTGGAACTCCGAGAGCGTTCGCTTCCCGATGAGATTAAGCGGCGATGGCGCCGTTTGCTGGGCGATCTGAGAGGCGGAAGGGTCCAGAAAGATTCCTTGGGACTGCTGCTGCCCCCTGTAGGGCTGTTGCTGTAGAGCGGTGGTGGCGGATCTGGGCCGGACACCGCCCCCGGCGGCGTAGAACTCCGGTGAACCGCCGCCGAACCCCGACGACATTACTGCAGCTCTCGCGGAGGAGACGGAGACAATCACCGGAGTTGGTGCATGGAGGGAGGGACAGAAAGTTTGGTGATTTATGGTGGAGGAGAAGTTGAATGAATGATTCTAATGAAAGGAAGAGAGAAGGTTTCACCGTTCCCAAACTAAAAGCTCAATGAATTCTACCTGCCCCGGCCTTTTGTTTAGTGGGGGGGGGGGGGGGGGGGGGGGGGGGGGGTTGGGTTCTGTTATATTACGAGCGGGCGTACGTCACGATACGTGCGCCTCATGTTTCATCGGCCAGATTTCGTGCCGCTCGGTTATTCTGCAGTGGGCCCACGGTTCTAACGGCGATCAGCTGGGTTAGACTCAACCCGCTCAATCAGACGAAATTTCAGCTCATCGGGGAACCAGATTGTAAGTTCCCTCCAGGGCCCATGGTCGCGCGTGAATTTGCCGCGCTGATTGGATGGCCTGGATTGCGCGTAGTGGGGGCAGAAAGTCGGTGCGATGAGTTGAGTGAAACGCACGCGAGAATGGCGGGTGTTGCCAATTCAGCGAGGTTTGTGTAAATGGATTGAGCTTTTTATTGGCACTGATCGTCTGACAGGACAGTTACATTAAAAACGAAATTCTATCGGTCGAAATAATTTGTTATGTCTTTTTTTAAAATAAAGTCATATATTTAAATTATATGAATGATAAAATTTTTTAAACATTATTTTTTTAATTTGCATCCAAAATATTCTCGATCCAACTGAAGCGTGACTCTAGAAAAATTTGCAATCGAATCAGGATCCATGAGATAATTCCCGTCAACCCTCCTATCCGAAACTACTCATTTAGGGTCTAGTAAGAGAACTATTAAATCAACCTCATATTAAAAATTTTTAGATATTATTTTTCTAGATAGATAAGACTTATACATGTTTTTAGATGCATCCAGACCCATAATACTCGAGAAACATAACTAAAAGGCAACGTTATACTGTGGAGTGCAGGCCGAGCCTTACCTGGAGCCTGGAGGTAGTATTTTGAGAGCTGTGACGGATCACTGACTCACGGTCTCGTATCCCTAACAGAGCTTAGCTAATCTGATTCGTGGATTCGAAATTCCAGCTGCTGGGCTATTATGGAAACAGGGGAATCCCGGTGGATTCCCCCTGAGGCAACCCGCACGTGCCAGTTCACTTCAGAAAGGCAGCAGAAATTTATTTTTTTTTTTTCATTTGTTGTTGTTGTTTTTTTTTTTTTTTCTTTTGGAATTAGGAACCCCATTCGAATGGTGTCTCCGTTGGCGGAGCCCCAGCCATTAAAATACACTCATTTCAAATGATAAAATACTTATTCTTATTAAATAAAATTTTAAATTTAAATGTTTGTAAATACGGAAATAGTTTTGATATTTACTGGATCGACCCAGTTTGAATTGAATTAGTCAGTAATTTAAAGAATTTTCAGATATCAGTGTGAAAAAAAAAAAAAACTCACCTTCCGACACAAAACCACACGCATTAAAAAACACACACCCAAAACAATTAAAAAAAGTAAAAAAGGTAAATTGTGAAATAAAATCTTTCTGCGATGAAATTGCTTCATTCCATTGCTTTTGTTGCTTTGGATTTAAGATAACCAATCACCTCACCCGGACATGCATGTAAAATGACCAAAGTGCCATTAAACTATAAAAAATAAAGCCTTTTCAAAACAACTGAGGCACTTTAAGTAGATTGTCAAGGTCAAATATTACCTATGGATAAAAGTTGTAACTGAAAATATTATTCTTCAGTGTCCCAATTTTTTTTTCAAATCTAAATTAATCATAATATACAATAAAAAATTTAATATTATACCTTGTTTTAAAAAAAATTCTATCCATACATATGTCTTAAGATCTTTTGTCAACCTACCCCGAAGCATCTAAATCCTCAAAAAGTTACCAAGTACGGTAGTGACGCATGCGTAATATTCGGGACATAAATAGTCCACGAACTTTCATTAAAAAGGGCAGATGTGCTTTCGATATGATTAGAAACTGATGCGATTTCATCACTGTCTTTTGCTTATTCATGTTTGTGTCAAGTCCCATAACATATATTACCCTTTGCAATTATCTCTAGGAGTTGCCTGTTGTTTAAGGAAGGAACTGTACGGCATGCAACTCAAGGGCATGAGTTGATGAGTAAGCCCTTCAAGGTTAGCGTTGTCTTTTGCTTGTTTTATTTAACAGAGATTAATTTGGGTATTCGTTAGAGAACAATAGCTCTGAAATTCGGATCAGGTTCGCCATGAATTTCCGCGCAAAATCAATTCGGTTCCATATAATAAAGAAGGAAAAAAAAAAAACCAAGAGGGGTTGGGCCGAGTGGTAAGCAGCTCGGTGCCGCTTAAGGAGGTCTCAGGTTCGAGACCTCACGTACGCAGACACCCCCCTTGGGAGCCTCACCCGCCATTGCCAGGCGTGCGACCCGGGGCGACCAACGGATTAGTCAAGTATGGTTGGCTGAAAGATGCCATCTCACCGCTGGTGGGGCCTGCTTGGATACCGTGGCTGGCGACAAAAAAAAAAGAAGGAAAAAAAACAAGAGAAAAGAAAAAGGAAAAGGCAGTCGGTCAATTGTAGTAGCTAGCTAGTGGCTTGGAATTTGGAAAGCGGGAGTAGAGGTTAATTGCGTGTTGAGGTCCCCCGCCCCTGCGTTTCTTGGAAAGTTAGCCAATCAAACAAGAACAATTGTCTCTAATTAATCAACATTTTAAAGTGTCCATTAGCTGGAAAAACGTATCCTATTTAATGTGTATATTATCTGATATATATTATGCTCACGGAAGCGCAGTCTCATTGGTGGAAAATCGAGACCCCTTCCAAAAGATCCTAAGTTCAAACCCTAAGAGGGGCGTTCCTCCATGAATGGGGGCTTTCAGCTCTCTTAAACCCGTCAGATTCATCTAACTTATCCGATATATGTGATTTGTGAGTTATTACGTATACCTCATAAGGAGGTATTGTAACTATCATTAATCGAGTCCGGAAGGCGCTCGGATACCTCGATTATCAAAAATAATTTGATATATATATATATTATAAATTAATGAGTAGTTAATATATTAATAAAAATAATTATAAATATATAATGTATTAAAAATATTGTGTGGGCACATTAAATATTCATTTGCTTGTAATACTCACGCGTGCACCTAATAGACAGAAGCATCCCTCCCATTACCCGAGTGGGGGTCTTGCGCGCTGCGTAACATAGGAATTCTTCTACGATTTTATTATATTACGTGATATGAAAAGGTGTAGATTAAATTATAATAAATGAATCATCGATAATTAATATTATTTGCACGAATTTTTTCTTAAAAATTAGAGCAACTCTGTACATTTAGTGATTTCTCAGCACGTTATTATTAAATAGAATCATCTAATAATTTGTCCTGACATGAGACGTCTCATTTATACGACTTATCGTATTACTTTTCGCCTCTTCCTCGTATTGCTCTACGCCACGGAACCTTCAAAATTGAATGGCTGAGCCGACTATTTAAAGTAGAGAAAAGAAAGATAACTACACTCCCATTCTATCCCGTCCCATGTCTTAAGGGAATCCAATTAAGAATAAAAGAGAGTATTTATTTTTTTGGTTGAAAAAGATTTATCAGAGCATATAGGGACTGCTCTAAATATAAATTTAATTTTCCCCCCAAAAAATATATTGGTCGAAGTGCATTAAATTGGAGATGGGGGCACTTTCGGTAATTGAAAATGAGGAAAGGAGTTGAGTCTCACCCTTTATTTATATATACACACACACACACACACATGTATAATTAACAATGTTACTAAAAAATTAACATTCAATTTAAAAAACCATTTATTCACCAAAAAACATATAAGAATTTTTAAAAATAAAAATGAAATACAAATTCGTTTATAATTAATTGTATAATTAATAATTCAAGAATGGGTTGGCACCTAACAGTTGGATGAAGTTGCAATCAAATGGATCATCTTGACCCTTGTCCACGTTTTATTAGCAGAGATCTCAAATAGAAAGAAAAATTTCCCCTGCTTTGTGTTTTTCATTATTCTTATTTTTTCCACAATCTTTCCATCATTTTACATTTAAAAATTTATAAAAAATAATTAACTTAAATTCGATTTAGATCCTTTATTATAAGATAAAATTTCCTCGATAGTGAATAATCTATAATAATAATAATAATTAAATTTGAGATTTTATTTAAGGAATAAAAAAAAATCATATTCTGTGAAATAACTCCCGTTGGTTGACATCTCATTTTTAATGAATTAGGGTCATCATCACGCGCCATGTCGCCTACTTTCAGGTTCTAATTGCTCCTGTCCTGCCCTCTCTTTAACATTGATGTCATCCAAAATTATGAGTATTAAGTGCTAACCAAACAGGAGCATTAAATTGAAATTGAATTGAATTGGGAATGGTATTAATTCTATAGATTGACACCCCAAACATATCAAATATGATAATATTACATCTACGATGACTATTTTCACTAATGTGAAATACTTATTAAGCACAATAATTTTATATTACAGTTAATACTCCATGTGAAATAATTATTTTTCACGTAATATAACTTTCCACTACGAATGAGTTTAGGAAGAGTGATCGACTCTTGAACTCGAAAAAATCTATGATGCACTATACATATTTTTACTTAATTTTTTGACTGTAAAGATTTTTTTATTAAAATGTAAAAATGCTCACGTAAATTCTCAAAAGAATTTCTCCCAATTCAAGGCTACCATCGTTTTTTGTTTTCCTTGTTTTTTCTCTGTTTTTTTTTCCCTTCATCTCGAGAAATTAATTGACTTGGAGGCTTTTTGCTGACACGTGTGATATCTTAAAAGGATGTGCCAGCTAGTCCCTACCTAACTCGCTAAGCCACTCCATGCACATATTCTTGTGTGTGTGTGTGTCTCTCTCTCCCTCTTTCCTCCACAAAAATCTGAGAAATCGCACTCTTTAAAAGGCTAATAAAGTTAACCATACAACGTCTTTTTTAACTGCAAATAGAATAGCAGTATTTAACAGTAAATGTATCGAATAAATTTAAAATAAAAGTACTTATTTGGATTTAAAAAGTACACTTTTATTAAATATTTTTTTATAAATGGTTAAAAAGGAGTCAAACTTAAGATTCTATACTCATCAATCCGCGTGACAATAACATTAATATCTACAATATTATTTCAGAGAAAGATAATTTGAACAGTCGGTATGGCTCTTACCCCGTGATCTAAATGTCGTATTTGATTCAATGTTACCCTTTCTAAATATACATGTCACTTTTGAACAGCAAAAAAATATTTTCTCTATCCTAAACAACAATTTTAGATTTGAATTTTTCAATGGAGATTACTTATGATTATCAGGGTTTTACTTTTTTTTTTTTTAACCGACAGTAAGAATTGTGTTAAAAGAGCATGCTCGATGTGCCTTAATTGATCAGTTTGCGTGCAGCCTAAATGGTTCACACTGATCAAACACAAGCCGCGTGAACCTTCGACAATTTATATTTAGGGCTAGTTTGTCATTTCGTGTGATGACCTCTTCCACTACGGGGGTGGGGGTGGGGGTGGGGGTGTGGGTGTGCCTAATGGAAAATTGGATCGCTCCTAACTCGTTCCAAACGAGGGGTGGAGGGTATTTAGGTCATTAATTCGACGGGAGCGGGGCCCGCCATGCAGCTTTAGGGTGTTTTACCTGAAACACGCACCGCCGACGGCGCACGGCAGCCCACGCTCCGGCGACGTCTCTTCAACAAGTTCCTCGCCGGGAAGCATTTGGGAACAACTTCCATTCGAAATTACAAGAATATATTATAACATAACATGGATCAATTGATCCTGGTAACGAACACTAAAATGAAACTCGTGAAATCCGGTGAGTAATGAATTTCACGTACGTTAATAAACCGTAAAGCAATACAGGCGGCAAATTTTTAAATTGGGATGGACTTAGAGAAAGCGTGGATACATTCATTCCCTAAACTTGAAAATTTTTGTGAAAAATTATGCAAATTTTATTTAATTTTATCTATTTTTTAATTAAATTATCTCATTTCGTAAACCCTTAAAAGCTTACTTTTCTTTTCGTACAAGTAAATGGAATGCCTTGACAAACATAACAACGTTACGACATTGACGTTGACCCGAATGCCCGACTACTTAAGAGGACAGCATTCGGCTTAAAGTTTCACAAGGCATATACCCTTTGGAATTCCTTTCATCAAGAAAAGGAAATCCCTCTCTCTCGTGTTCATACACAATGACTCCTGGCTGGAGTTGTACCATGATTATTTTATAATGAAAGATTCTCAGAGATTATTAGCATTAATTTCACGATTTTGGGAGATAAATTGGGATGTTTTCAGCGATCGAGCGTTCACGGGCGAAACACGTGTTGATCCGACGATTCGGAATGTTTTAAAAAAAAAATTCACCCTAATCGAATGTATATCGTACAAGTATATTAAATGAATCGATAGCAATGTAAATGAGAAGAATGAATTAAATGGGACGTAATTTTATCGTGTTTAAATAACAGAAATAATAACAGGAATGCGACCCTTGGAATTGGTGTTGTCCTGTCCAAGACGGATGCGAGTTAGTGTGCCCATGAAAACCTTTTTCTTGGTGGCGACAATTTTCTTCCCCTTTCTGTCCTCATTTCGCTGGCCAATTGGTTTACTTTTATTTGTTTATTTTATTCACATGAACAGATCTAAAAAGTGTATTCAATGGGAGAAAGTTCAATGAAAGGGTAAGAGGAGGACTTAAGGATGTAAAATGTAAGGATGGATTTAGGGAGTCTGGGGTGATCATCCTATGAAGTCAGAAAAATTATTAATATACTGTGCATATTTCACTTAATTTTATGTAATTTTTTTATTAAATTATCTTATTTCACTCCACCGAACTCGTTATATCAGTATCTTGTAGAGTTTTCTCCTAAACTCGTCGTATTATAGAGTTTCGTCCAAGTTTCTGAATTCGTCCATCGTAAAATAAGATGATTTAATATAAATAAATAAATTCAAGTATAACTTATATAAATATTCGATTGAAAATATTTATTGTATTCTAGGCATTTTGCAATGCATATTTTTCAAGATCAAGTTGACGATAAAATAAATCCCAACAAGAAGGGGAAAGAAAGGACCACACACGTGTGAAATCACACCACAAACAGAGACGGGCGTGGAGGAACATTAGTCCTCACACGTGTCCACGTTTTGCGAAAATCCCTACAAATTAAGCACAATTGCAAGTTCAATGGGAAAGGGGAATGGCTTGTGCGAGAGATTCTTAAGTCATTCTACCTAATCATGTAATATAAGAAAATATCAATCAAATTATAATAAGAATGTAAATTTATGTTAATCATTCGAACAATTAGCATAATTATTACTAGACCAATTTTATTAGTTCTGCCTTAATACATCATCATGAAGTAGGACCATGTAAATTTTTACGTGTGTGTATGCCTTGTCAATGTTTTGTATGTTGAAACTTTCACTGTTAATTTCTTCATAGCAAAAATCATATAAATCATTTAATATGCATATGCATACATATGGAAATCTCATATTCAGAACCATTTCACTGTTCATAGGGAATAATATTCTTACCAAATTCTGCCTAATTTCTCCTCCTTTTCCCTGAGGAAGTAGTCGTAATTATTTATATTAATAGTGACCGAAAAATAAGGCTTTCCGGAGCGGGGTGGACATTAGCTGCACGTGCGAGCTTTAACCGGAGGAACCTTCAATTGCCGGTAACCCTGGAAAAGCTCTGAGATGTCAAATCCCTCCAGTGGTTCTGCGGGGCCCACAGCAGGGCTAGAGTTGTTGGAGTGCATTTGCTCTTTTGCTTTCTGCCTGCTTTTCACTGAGCGCCGTCATTGAGGTTTTGTGTTCGATCGAAGTGGGGTTTACGCCGAGGGAGAATCCTGGCCGTTAGATTTCATCTCCACAGATCCTGTCAGATGCACGTGGCCGTGTTTCATTGGTGGCCTTGAGATTTACAGCTTGTTACAGTGGCACGTGATGCTACGACTTCTGGCACCGGAAAAAGCTGGGAAGCAGCGGAAGTTTGGCGTTGTACGCTTCATTGACTTCCGATTGGAAATTCGAGCTAAGCCACATATATTAGATGAGTAAAACTAAACTCAAGCATGACCGAACCATTAAAAATAAAATTTTTTATATGATAAATTTTTTCAATTTATAAGAATTTATAAGAATCTAATCTGATGCAAATAGTCAGCAGTGTCAAGCCTCATTTAACAGTCCATGTCATGAGACACGGGCCCTTTTACGTGTGTGTGTGTGTTTATGAGCTTCGTGGTTGCGGGTCTTAAGTGGAGAGTCCATCTTCTGTTTCTAGAACTCGTGGACTTCTTCAAAATGTTCGTAATGCCGTGCAGTTGAAAATTGTCGGATTTAGCTTGCATCATCTCCTTAAAACTGAATAAATATAAAAGAAGTGTTCTCATAGACATCTGCAATCACTAAACAAGCACCTCTAATCTAAGCAGCAGCCTTTTGTTTCTTAGGCATCCGGTATCCCCCAACAACGCAAGCATGGTCACGCTCGAAGGGCTCCAGGGTGACCTGCTCGGAAGGCTTGAACTGCTCGGCTTGGAGCTTCTTCACTTCCTGGGCAAATACTGTTTCTGCTGGCACTGTGGAGTCTATGCAGTTTGCCTACAAGAGCAGAGATCAACAGCAAATTCCAATCTCTAAGATGTACCCAGAGAAGAAAGGTTGGTATAGAACAGCAGGAATCAAATGCTTGTCCATCTTACCTTGATTGAGATGACAAAATGACCTCCAGCCTTTAGGAAATAGGAAGCATTCAGAGCCAAGATACGTGCCTGCAAGGTTCCCAGACATAAAACCGAATATAAACTTCATGACTCGCATCCTTCTTTTTAGTTCTTTTTCTTTTGCTGTCAGACCAATGCTTCTTTACGCAAAGTCTTGAAGGAGAAGCACAACATGAGTTGTCCCATCCCATGCTTGCCCAAAAGAGGAAACTGGATGGCTCAAACATAAGCATTTGAACACCGAATGACCAGAAAAAAGGACTGATCAAGGACAAAGGAACTGGTAAAAAGAAAAGAGTTGCAAGACATGAGCTTAACAAATGAGTAGCAAAGAGGACCTTTGTTTAATTATCTTTTTTCGCTGCCAGAGCAAAGCCTCTTTATACACAATCTTGAAGGGAAGCACAAGATGATTTGTCCCATGCTCTTAAGGCGTGCATAAGAGGAAACTAGATGGTTCAAGCATAAGCATTTGAATTCCGAATGATCAGATGAAAAGGTCAACCAATCTAAAAACAAGGAACTGGGAAAAGGAGAGTTGTAAGCCATGAACTTAACAAATGAGTAGTGAAAAGCATATGAATTCAATGTGCATCAGATAACTCGACCTTGCATCATTCATGATGTCTTGAAGGGGAATCCGAGTTAATTCATCATATGCACAGTTATCATGTAAAACCAACAAAAACAAACCAGAAAAAATAGGTGAGAGTTTGATGGCTAAAGTTGCAATAACCAGTTTTCTAAGAAAGAAAGGTCTGTTCAATCAGCACTAAAGCCTTCAAAAAGACTTCCCAGTTTCCATAAACCATTTTTAAGACAGCAGAGAAAAAGTTATGCACATTGGAGGCGGTCTGGCAATCCCAAGTGACTAAAAAACAGTAGTGCAGCAAGAGAACTTATTAAACTAAGAAAGACACAATGTTCACGTGCAAAGGCTACATAGATTTCAATTGCAGATTCTACCACCATCAATTTTGTAATAATGCCTGCTATAACATTAATAATAATGAGGAATATGCTGAACCAGAAAATATGTAGCAATGGACCTGATCAGGCTGGGCAACATCTGAGAATATCACATCTACCATCCCAACAAGCATACGGTACTTGGCAGGATGCCTAGCATCTTCAATAATTGGGATAACATTCGTTCTCTTCTTTGCCATGTTAACCAAATCCCTTCCACTTCTGTGAGAAAACTCCACTGCATAAACCACTCCAGTCTGCAAATAGAAAGTACAGATATCAGATAATACTTTAGTGAATGGCAGAGAGCAAATTCTCTGATTTGCAAAGACTGACTACTCACTGGGCCAACAATGTCAGATACGTGAGAAACTGTGGTGCCTGAAGCAGCTCCCAGATAAAGAACACGAGCACCAGGTTTCTGGTAAAGGAGAAACATTTTGCTAGGGTGATGTGTTCCAAGTTTTTAGAAAGAATCTAATTGAGCCTGAATGGAACAAAAATACATGGAAAAAAAACTTACAATCCAGATATCGTCAACACCACCAAGAACAGCAGCTGCCAGCTTCGAACGGAAAGGGTTCCACACCCTATACTCAACTTTTGTTCCATCTTCGTTCTGCGAGTGAATCAAGAGACATAAAACAAGACAACCTGCAATCAAATAACTAGCAGAAGAGACCACATCATGATCACAGGAATGACGATACTATGCTAGGTTAAGAGAAAGATGACAGGTAGTATTCACAAAACCCAGACAGAGAACAGCATAATGCTAGGCTAGCAACTCTTAGAGAGAGAATGAATCCTGTTTTTCAGTAATTTCTATTTGCTAGTGGATTCCATGATTCATCAAGACTGTAGAATCTAAGACTTATCGCTTTGACACCTCCCATAACGGGGAACGCTGGTCCCTCAGCTCATGCCATATGAGAGAATTTAAAATCTTTTAAGAGTTTACTGTTTTCACAAGTTGATAGATCTCATCGGAACTGTTAATGCAGTATGATGATGAAATGACTACACAGTTTATGGGTGGCTTGCCAATCAAAGAAGATCACAATGTGCTAATACAATATACACCATACTTGATAAAAGCAGTAATTATTTTTCTCTAGTTAGAAATAAAATGATTTACATATATGTCAGAACATCTGCACATATGAACCTTTGCAAAAGGCAAACCTGCAGTGAGATCCTTTTCTCATTGTAAACAGCTTCTCCAGGGACCATGTTCTTGGTGACCAGAGCATCTTCCTTGCCCTTGGCAATGAAAATTCCCTCATGTCTATGAGGCTCAATTACAACCTTGCTTCCACCTTTCATCCCACCACCTCGTCCGCCACGGCCTCTCCCGCCACCTCGTCCACCACGATTTCCTCCGCGGCCTTTCATGGCACTGCCTCTGTCACCTCCACCTCTTCCACCTCCCCCGCCCCTCCCCCTACTTCTACCTCCCCCATCACCTCTGCCACTAAATCCACCGCCTCCACGACCTGTAGGTAGCCAGTAAGTTAAAAACCAAGCCACTTTTTTCAACACCACCCAACTCCAATCAAAGGACACTATCTCATTCAACTAAAGTGCATACAGAATAAAATCTTTTAACCTTCCAACACATTTTAGCAAAAAAATGGCTTTTCTCTACGCCATTAGCGAATTGTTGCCACAACTTAGGACATAATTATACAATTATTCTCGACTTCTATAAGATAATGAGACCAAGAGAGCGAGCACATTTGTCTGATGTCTCATACAGAATCTTGTTTATTTGTCACCAACAGATAATTTGGTTGCAGAGGGAACGTGTAACAGACATGGAAGAAGAATTATACAGAAAATATTTTCCACATCCAACAAATGAAGCCATAGTTTTTCTCAAATTTTTGCAAGTCTCTTGGCAGAGACTTCAAAATTACCTCGTTGAGGTGGCCTCATCTTCGGAGGGTCACGCCGCCTTCAGTGGAAGAGCTCACGAGTTCACTGGTGAAGATTTAGGACGAGTGTAGGCAAGGAGGCAGTGTGAGAAATAGAGCTTATTGAAGGGGTTTTAGATGGTGGCAAATTAGGGTTTTTAGGGTTTAACCGGTGGGAGAGTGGGTTGGAACGCCGCCGTGGGGGTGGAAGATTAAAAGCTCATTAAAGTCATTCTCATACACCGAGGCCCAGAAGATCGAGCCCATTTCTTTATCTTCCGCAGGCAACAATGGCTGAACGGAGAAAAAAGGGGTGACCTCTCTCTCTCTCTCTCTCTCTAATCACATTTTGCTCCTTAGCTGGTCGCAGTTTTCTCACGCAAGAATGGCAATCTGGGGAGTGGGCCCAGCCCATTCAGGCGAATGTGGCCCGAAGTTTTTCTAGGCGAAGCCCATATTGACTGATTTGGGCCCAACTTTTCCGCTCCTCGATGGTAATCTAATCTAATTATAACTTAAGGTAGTGTTACATAAATTTTATTATTAACTCATTTTTATATGACGAGGGGATTATTCTCTCAGGCTCATGAACACCCCTCGAGTCCATTGATTCAGGTCAGTCCATTTGCAAAGGCTACGCGCTCATGAGAGAATTCAAACCTCTGACTTCATGGATTTTCACATGAGCCGCACGTACGTCATATCCATTTGAGCTAACTCTTTGGGTTAAACTCTTTATTTTATGTAACATCACGTCATGGGTTATGATATTTAACTATAAAGTTTATTATAATTTGAAATTACACAAGTCAAAATGCGTGAAATTCTTAAATTACAATAAATTTTACCGTTATTTATCTATACTAATCAAAATTTATGATTGGTTCAATATACTTATCAAGTACAATAATTGCATAACTTAACCTATGCCCCAAGGAATTTTTGCTATTATTAAAACGTTTATTATAATCATAACATTGTCGGCAATCTAATAATATCCGAATCGGAACTCCAACTGATAGAGAACATCAACGGCAGTTCTTACCACATATGGATTTAAGTGAACGTTCACCTAGGAGACGATGGTATATTTAATTTGAAAAAATTCATAAATTTTAATATAAATTTTATCTATATTTCTATTAAATTATCTTATCTTTATTTTTGTTCACTTTTCTTAGGTTGGCTGCAAAAAATGAATTGACAGGCCATCATTGAGATTTGTGGAGCATGTAATCTACAGCATCTGCTTGCCCTTTATCAAGTGGATAGATTTCCAACGTATTTTTCATTTATTTACGAATCTCTAAGAAATTTTTTCCCTAGAATGATGTTATCGACGATGAAAAACCGAGCGATTAATAAATATTTACCGATCCAAATGAGCACGGACCTATCCAAGAAGTACTGCCGCAAGTTAGTGACTATTTTGGTGGGAAAAATACATGTGGAGCCGAGGAAAAGAAGCGTTTCCTGCATTAGCAAGCTTTCCGAGCATCCAATTCACGAGGAAAAGAAAAAGGCATCCGATTCAATAATTAATAATCCTCCCTCACCCTTTTTCTTTTCCTTTTTCATTTTCTTATATATTTTTTGCACCGAGTAGTATTCTTAACTAGTCAAAACACACATCGAGACTAATCTGCGGTTGGATCGGAATTCCTGAAAAAATTCCGGTCGATCCTCCAAACCTATGACTCGATCTTGGGATCATTCATTCGGGGGCTTAGCGAGAGAATCATTAAGCCAATCCCCAAGTCGGCCATTTTCTTATAATAAGTTTTATACAAAAAGACTTGATATGAATAATCTTAAAAAGAATATCTCTTTACTATGATCGATAGATTTATGTATCCGAAAGAGAATAAGAGAAAAAAACATGAGGGATCCAGTTAACGAGAATCTGACATGAAACTTATTAATTTCTAGCAAAAGACATCACCAACTACATCAATTATCCTTTCACTCGTAAAAGTAATATAAATACACACACACATATATGGTAAATGTCCGGTGCAGCGATGAAGAGAAGGAGAAGGAAAAAAGAGCTTTCCATTTCGTTTAATATATATAGATATATATGTAATTTTATTTTATTTTAAGCTATTGTCCTACAAATTTAATTATTTATCAGCTTTAAGGACACTTAAAATGATTATATTCACTTTAACGGTGTTAATTTACGTGTAAAATTCGTCACTCGTTACTGCCCATTAATTTCGATGCTCTTAAAATTATTAGAATTTACAAGAGTACCTCGGTCTCCTTCCAAAAAATCAGCGGATTTGCGGTGGTGCATGCATTCGAAAGAGGGAAAAAATCAAAGCTGATTGGTTGAGGTGGTAAGATATTCATTTTTCTTAAATAAAATCTCTGCGTTTAAGTAGTGTGAATGGAGAAAATTCATCATAAACAACTTCATATTCTCTATGGAGCATTTTTTACTCGAAACTGGAGCAGTCATACTAATTGAGTTTTTGGATATGAGTGATTGAGTAAAAAAAGGAAAAAAATATAACGATTTTTCCAAGTGAAAAGTGGATTTTCGGGGAAAATGTGGAAATAATTTTGCCAAATGGGAACATGACTACATAAATTAATAATAAATAATAATTAAATGAAAAACAACGCAGAGACAACTTATGTCGACTGAGACACATTCCCTCTCTCTCTCTCCCCCCTCCACCTCCTCCCCTCTCCACTTGCTTCTCCCTCTCTCTCTATGAATGAGATCTTTGTACTACGCTTAGTTCACAAAGTTCTACTCAGATTCTCTCGTTTCTCGTCGTCTCTGCTCCCATTCTTCAGATTTCTAGGGTTTTTGTCTGGCCTCATGGATGTCACGGCCACCTCTCACGCGTTCTGATTTGTACAGATTCATCAGCGACTCTGTCAGTTCGCTGTATCGGGTGAGTAGTTTGAGTATTAATCTCTGTATATCTTAGGCTGCGCCGATAATTTTTGTAAATTGTGACGAAATCAGCTAGTTTCAGCCGTTCTTTTGTGTATCGCGGCTCTTCAGTTAGTGTAGATCTGCTTTTGTGGGCATATGGCTATTGTTGCGTTTTAGATCTTTACCCTTCATTTGCTTGCTGATAAAAATTCTCTTGATATCGGAAGCTTGAGCATTCAAGAATGGGGCTTTTTTTGCTCTTCTTAACGGATGCAGGGTACGGCAGCTCCTGTGTCTTGACTCTTGAGTGAAAAATTTTCGCCTTCTGACTCTGTTGATGGGAAAATTATGCTGTACTCCTAGCATGCGGATCATCGATCACTTCTCTTGAGAATATGGAGCTCCTCATTGTCATTTTGTCATGTATTCTGTTGGCTATAGTGTGTGGCACCTTGTGACATAATTGAGAGGGATTACCTAATACTTATTGATGATCATAATGGCACCTTCGAGATTGGAGCGTGTTTTCAGTGGTGCATCTTTTGTGTGTATTGGTCTAAATGTTGTTTCAGTGTTGGCCTTTGAGTGGATCCATATTAGTAATGAGTGAGTCCATAGTAGTAAAAGTAATCAATCCTGAAATGATTGATCTGAACATACATTTCATCGATTTTCTTCTTCGGGCGAAAGAGCTCCACTAGTGCTAGCGAGGACTTCACTAGCACTATGACTAAAATGCTGATCCAAGCAATTCTGTTTTTCTTTTCACCTGCTTCTTCACTCACTATATATCATCAGATTGTTGACAGTTAAATTGATTTCTCAGTCACTTCCTCCCTTTCTCTGTGCAAAATTTTTCAATTATGGAGCTCCACTGGTGTTAGTTATGTTTCTTTACTGATGTCGTATGTGCTTGAGTTTGATGCATTTTTTTTATTTAAACCTATATTGAGGGGGCTGTCTTCTCACCCATAATACACGGCTAACTACGATACTACTTGTTATTTTGGCTTCAAAACTATTGAAAGTTATATAGTTTTCCTAAAGTCATTCAATTGTATCCACAGGTCTTATTGGTGTGCTCTTCACTCTAGCCTGCTCTACTTTGTCTGACATCTGGTTGATGGTCCTTTCCTCCTGAGTAATCATTGTTGGGAAGAAAATGAAGTAGAAGGTTGGACCTTTTGGCCGTTAATGCAGTTGCCGACTGAATGTCTTCTTGTTGAATTCATGCATGGCCTTTATATCTGAGATCTAGTGCGGATGAATGGACTAGTGTAGAAAAACTCTTCATGAATTTGTGGCAAGCATAGAAGTGGAATATGCCTTCACTGTGGGGAAAATCTTCATCTAAAGATGCAAAGAAGAAACCAAGCAAGGAAAGTTTTATTGACATATTGCAACGTAAATTTAAAAGTCCATCTGAATCAAAATTAGATAGTAGGTCAAGAGGATTGCCAAGGCATTGCAGTGATAGCATCTCGGAAAGGAGATGTCTATCTCGTGTTGCATCGAGGTCTCCCTCTCCGACTAAGAATGTTTCCAGGTGTCAAAGTTTTGCTGAAAGGCCTCATGCTCAACCACTTCCTCTTCCTGGCCTTCATCCCGCGAGTGTGAGACGCATTGATTCTGGAATTGGTGTACCCACAAAATTGCGATCAGAGAAAAGTGCCAAATCATTTCTTCCTCTGCCTGGACCTGCATGCATCGGAAGCAAGGCAAATCAAGCTGAGATAGATGGCGAGTTATACCCTCCTTCTGTTTCCAGTGAGAGCTCCAGTGATAGTGATGATCCAGCAGATTCAAGTCAACGAAGTCCGCCAGCAATAGATTGTGACATGGTGGCCACAACTACTGCATTTTGTCCCTCCAGGTTGGTTGCTTTCATCATCTGCATCTATCAGGTTAATTTTTTTTCTTTGTATTGCACCCAACAGGAATCATGATCAGAGACCTCCATCATTTGATTAATTTATTTTCTCTTGTCTTCTGAAGTATGTTACTGAAGGATCCAAAACCTATCGTATCTCCGAAGAGCTTGAGAGAAACCAGAAAACCAGCGAACCTCCCACTGGGTTATCATATTTCCCCGACATCACCCAAGCATAGGCCATTGATCAGTCAATCAACAAACCTACAGATTCTTCGTTCTGGTGCCTTTTGTAGTGCTCCTGATAGCTCCATGTCAAGTCCTTCCAGAAGTCCACTGAGAGCATTTGGCACAGAGCAAGTTGTTAATTCTGCTTTCTGGTGTGGGAAGCATTATGCTGATGTTACATTGCTGGGATCTGGCCATTGCTCAAGTCCCGGTTCAGGCCATAATTCAATGGGAGGGGATATGTCAGGACAGTTGTTCTGGCAGCAAAGCAGGGGCAGCCCTGAATATTCGCCTTTGCCCAGTCCACGAATGACCAGCCCTGGACCCAGTTCCAGAATTCATAGCGGAGCTGTCACACCTATTCATCCCAGAGCTGGAGGAGCATCTATGGAACCACAGATAAACTGGCCTGATGATGGCAAACAACAAAGTCACCGTTTACCGCTTCCCCCTTTGACAATTTCCAATGCTTCACCTTTGTCCTATCCAAATTCAGCAGCTACCTCTCCATCAGTACCACGCAGTCCTGGGAGATCGGAAGCTCCAACAAGTCCGGTGTCACGCTGGAAAAAGGGAAGACTGCTTGGTAGAGGGACATTTGGACATGTCTATGTTGGTTTCAATAGGTATTATGGTCCAGATGATTATAATTTTTTAACTTCTGCACACACTGCTTTGCAACGGACTGATGACTGTTAATTTTTCAGGATGAAATGGCAAGTTGTTATAAAATCATGACCCCTTAGTAAGATAGTTAAGAAATGGACAGTTTATGATTCATCTATCGGTTGACTAAATACCCTTTTTTTGGGTAATTCCTTTTATTCCAGTGAAAGTGGTGAAATGTGTGCTATGAAAGAGGTCACATTATTTTCAGATGATGCAAAGTCTAAGGAAAGTGCAAAGCAGTTAACACAGGTATGTTCTTCTTGTTGAATAGATAATAGTTCTTCTCAGTTGTAGCTTGTTTTCTTGCATTTTTCCACCTTTAACTGTTCTTTTGATTAGTTTTTTAATAACTGAATTTTTTTCTTACAGGAAATCACTTTATTGAGTCGCTTGCAGCATCCAAACATTGTACAGTACTATGGATCAGAAACAGTAAGTTTATGCATCTCGTTATCTTTATTCATATTAGTAGTGCCGATATTTTAAGTTTAACAAATCTGCTACTTAATTTATTTTATTTACTCACCTATTTATCTCCTCCAACTCCTCTAAGAATGTAGAATTTAATCGGTGGTCTGTCGTAAATTAGGTTTCAGACTAGTCGTGATTTGATATATGTGTAGGTGGATGACAAGCTGTACATTTACCTGGAGTATGTATCTGGCGGTTCCATCTATAAAATCCTTCAAGAATATGGGCGACTCGGTGAGCTGGCTATCCGTAGTTATACTCAACAGATCTTGTCAGGCCTTGCATACTTACACACGAAGAATACTGTCCACAGGTCAGTCAAGCTGAGTCATCCTATTTTTTTGTTTAATCTAATAATAAAGAAGAAAAGATTTGTGTGCTGTTAAATAAGGCCTTTTCTTAAACCTTTCTGTGCAATTTCTGTAGGGATATCAAAGGAGCTAATATACTAGTAGACCCAAATGGCCGAGTTAAGTTGGCAGATTTTGGGATGGCCAAGCACGTAAGTACATAAACATAAGAGGAATTTTAATTTGTGAAACTGTGCGATGCATTATGGTAAATCAAATCCTGAAGAATCAGGTATAGGATTTATCATTGGCTTAAATGGTGATATATTGACCAATGACTTCTGTTTGTTCTACTATAGATTTTGCTGTAGGCTTCAGCAAACTATTCTTGCTAATCCAATCCACCTGAATTTTTGCCTTATAGATCACTGGGCAGTCGTGTCCCCTCTCCTTCAAAGGGAGTCCATACTGGATGGCACCTGAGGTAATTTTCTTCTTCCCTGGCAAATTATTTGATAATTTCAGTCTGAGGAGAAAACATTGCCGTCAGTTTCTGCTTTCTTACTCATCAGGTTATAAAAAACTCAAATGGCTGCAACCTTGCTGTTGATATTTGGAGCCTCGGATGCACTGTTTTTGAAATGGCTACAACCAAGCCTCCTTGGAGCCAGTATGAGGGGGTTAGTTATCGAAACTTGCTGCCATTCCAATTAAAAGTTACTTGCCAAAAGTGTGTGCATTCATCGGTTTATACTATAATTGGTCGTATGCACTTGCTACGGGTCACAGGTTCCTGCTATGTTTAAGATAGGGAACAGCAAAGAGCTTCCAGCAATTCCGGACCACCTCTCAGAGGAAGGGAAGGATTTCATAAGGCAGTGTTTGCAGAGAAACCCTTCCCGTCGTCCTACAGCCTCTGAGCTTCTGGAGCATCCTTTTGTAAAATCTGCTGCTCTTGTAGAACGAGTAGAGAGACCAATTTCAAGACCTGAGCCTTCAGATCCGTCTCCAGGAGTCACAGTACCAGTGAGATCACGGGTATTCTCTCGCTCTCTCTCGTCCTATATATGTCAAAAATATATGACAACCTTTAAAAATAGTCACCTAGCACAGTTTCTTTTATTTTTTATAAATGGTGCTTTGGTTAAGAAATATACGTCCCTCAGGTTCGTTCTCTGAGAGGTAGTCAAGCTTTTACTCTTTCGTTTTTTAGTGGAAAGTCATCTAAGCTGCAGAGATTTCTCCTTTGTTTGATTTTTTTTTCTGAGAAATGAAAGATAACTAAGCCTGCTACATTCCGTCACATTTACATCTGTAGTTTTAAGATACATCATAACAAAATTTGGGGGTGTTCTGTGATGCGCTTTTTTCTTTAGTTTTACCTCCTGTAGTTTGCATCTGAAAATATGACTCATGGTATTGTAAATCAGGGTATTGGACAACCAAGAAACCCCTCTGCTTTTGATTCCGAGAGACTTGCTGTTCATTCATCTAGAATAACCAAACTGGGTCCACTTGTCAGGTTTCTTTTACTATCTCTATCTCTTCCTTTTTTTGGCTAAATTTTGCATTCTCTTTCTCACTCTCACAAGCAATCTATTTTAACCTTCAAACTTGTAAGTCTGATCAGAAATCACATGATGTCCAGCGATACTCATAGTCCAAGGAATATCTCCTGTCCTGTCTCTCCGATTGGAAGCCCTCTTCTACGGGCGAGGTCACCGCAGCATTTTAATGAAAGGATGTCTCCTATCGCTAGCCCCAGAACTGCTTCAGGCTCCTGCACCCCTCTAACAGGTGGTACTGGTGCCCTTCCATTCAATAATATGAGGCAAACATTTTACATGCACGAGGGATTTGGAAACATGCCAAGTCCAACATTGAGCAGCACCTACATCAGCGGTGGGACCCCATGCCATGAACCAAACCCAGTTATTTTTCAAGGCGTGCAGACGGGTAATTGCATATTCTCAGAACTAGTTTCTGGTGATTACAATGTTCCTAGCAAGCAATTTGGAATGCCCATTAATGGGCAATCAGTTTTGACCGATCGGGTTTCCCGGCAGCTCCTAAGGGATCGTGTGAAGGTGAATTTATCTCTTGATGTTGGTAGCGGTTCTCGATTTCCAAGCAAATGCAATGGTAACTTGACCTGATCAATTTACTTCTGCAAATGCATCGACCACAAAGCCCTGTCTCAGGTTCACGACCCTTAAGGGAAACGAACTTGTTTTGAAAGTGAGCCTCAGTGGTGTCAGTTTGTGCGAGTAATGCCCCTGCGAAGGAGGCAACTGTGATGTTTGGGAAGTTGTTCATCAATCCAGATGCTTGAACTGGAGATCTGTTGCATGATAGAATTGGCTCTCCCTGGAAAATTCAGCAACACAAGCTGGAAGCACAAATTCGTCTGAATGCACATTATCAGGCCTCTTCTGTATTCTACGGCACCAAGTTGTACAAAAGATTAGTGCTGTACTGTTGCAAGTTTCTTTACTTACTGAAGATGCGGTGCAGAGGGTTTGGCTTGACTGGTGGGCAAAGGACTCTTTTGTTAATCCTCGCTTTTAGTTTTTCATGAGAAGAAGAGGGAGGAAGCTAAGTGGATGGAACATTTCTTGTTTAGGGCCTGAGAGAGGACACTTGAGCTGGTGTAAGCACCATAGCTTTAACACTTCTTGGGCCTCTCTAACGTTTGTACAGATTATGGGAACAAAGATTCCGAGGTCTGGGAATACATCAACTGGAATGCATGCAGGCGAGCGAAAATTCTGCAGGTTTGGGTTTCTTTCTTGGCTTTGTCTGTTTATATGTTGCTTTCAAAGCTCTTACGTGTATCAGTATATCATCACTGGCTTCTGTATTCATCATGTTCTATGTGAAACGTGATTCCTTGAGGCGTGAAGTGAAGTTAGCTCTAAAGATATCTAAGTGCAGTCGCAGTCTCTTAGAGCCTTCCTGGTTCTGTTTTTCCTGAATTATTGAACATAAATAAATTTGTTTTTGTTCCTCATTTCTTGGAGCAATCTATCAGTAGTTGTCTTATCTGCCCGGTTGCGTTACTTTAGGGCCTTGGGGTGAGCTTGAGCCAGTCCCTGGCCTGCCGAGATGGCCTGATAATTGAGATGATTGCAGGCCGATCGGGCCTTTAAGGAAAAAAGACCTAACTTCCATTCAATTTTCCTCTACTTTTGTTTTGGAAAAAGTCTTCGCGCTGATTGTACAAATACAATTATTAAATCTTAAAATGTTTTAAAAAGTATTAAAAAATGTAATAAATAATGAATGATAATTAAATAAATAATATATTCTGATTAGATGAATATATTATAATATTAATATAACTTATATAATATAACTATTCTATTAAAGGTTTCCTCATATTTTGACTGCAAAACTTTTAATTTTTGTTTCCAAGTTCCTTAAAACCGTAATTTGCTACGCTTTGACTACTATTTTTTTAAAATTAAAACCGTAACCACGATTTACAGTCTTGTCAGTTTTGACGCCGTCTTCCTGGCGGCATTGAAGCTATTGCTCGCTCGCTCGTTCGTGTATAATTTCTACATTCAGGTGCCTGTTCACCGCAGCATATATCGTCTTTCAACTTTAGACCGCAGGAAAAGTCAAATAATTCCGAAAACGTGAACTTACATAGTATGCAACACCCAGAAAATTTACATAAATAGCATCGATAAAAAGAAAAAGAGATAGTGAACAGCATAAACCCCACATCCCAACCCCAATCTATATTAGCTTTCGTAGAATTTGCAGAATCCCCCAATACGATTTTTGAGCAACTCCTGACTTGAGCTGAGCCGGTCTTGTTACCGATTACTTCCAACTCAAGGCCGATGGCTTCGATCAGTCTTCCTTCTCTAGAGGGGCTGAGTAGTGTCCCCTGAAAACCCTAGGAAGATAAACTGGCAACAAGAAACCGAACAGGTTGAAGCTCCAAAACGCCATGTTTGCAATAGCAATCCCTCTCGCCACGTACAGTCTCCTCCTCGACACCCCGGACAGCTCCTCCCCATTCTTCGTGAATTCGTACCAGAGCCAGTCTAAGATTGAAGATAGCCTCCTCGAGTTGTAGATTATCGGCACGAAGGCTCGGATCGGAGACGAGAACCGGCCAGAAAAGGCGATCCCCTCCATGAAGATCTGGGCCGCGAGGAGGAACAAGTGCGGCGCCGCGGCCCTTATATCGTCTTTGTCACCCCTGTGGACTCCCTCGAGGATGTACGCGATTGGGAGGTAGAGGCCGACGAGCGCGCCCAGTTGGACGTACAGGCGGAGGGACCGACTGTTCGGGTCAAAAGCTGGGGGCTCCGGGCGGGGCCCCCGCGCGGGGAAGGCGACCCTCGAGAGGAAGAGCATGTAGAGGGCGGCGAAGGCCACGAAGGCAAGGTCCCAGGGGCTGACGGTGCCGCTGGCGGCGAGGACAACAGCGAGGGCAAGGGCGTTGACGTGGCGGAGGCTGAGGAACCAGGGTTTGCCGCCGGGTACCCGGGATGTCGGGTGGGATCCGACCTGGGCGGGGCGGTCGGGTTGCCCCTGTTCTTGCTCGTGTTCCTCCTTGGGGAGGGCGATGTCCTCGCACGGACCAACACCGCCAGACATTTTTTTTTTAATCCAATTTCTTTTGTTGCTGCTGTAAGTAATGTTTCCCGTGGGGGATTAGTCAGTGGGAGGCGATCGGGAGGAGAATGAGACCAGGTAACAATGGGGGAGTTCGGTTTCAGGAGTAGAAATGGGAAGAGGAGAAGGGTAGGGAGAGGCATGTCAGCGTCTGAGGTTGCTGTGGACAGAGATAAGATGACGTGGCAAGTGCTGGACCTCGAGAAGCTTAGCCCCCTCGTCCGGTTCCCATTCCCAGTCGCTGCAATCGACTGATAAGAACGGATGCGGATTCGGGGACCGACTCTCGGGGCATTTGATTCAGACATTATTAGATTAGAAGAGAGAGTAATATTACAAAACAAATATTATTTTATATAAAAGGTATATTATAATTTAAATTTATTATATTTGATAAGTATTTTAGATTATTAAAAAAATAGTTAGAAATATAATATTATAATATGTAATGAAATAGAATACAAATATATTTTATAATAATGCTTCCTGATAATTTAAGGAGGAGGAGGAGAAGGTTAAAGTTGACCATTTAAGCATGGGACGCATGTAAAGTGGCATTACAAGCTTGCTGCTCTTCAATCATTTTACACTGGAAATGGTCTAACCCAGTAAAATGACAATAGCCCGATAAATTGAGAATACATTTCCTTTTAGATCCAAACACAGTAAATTAAAATGTAAACTTCCAAACACAGTAAATTAAAATGTAAACTCGATATTTTCTAATTACTTTACATCAATCCAAACAGTCCCTCATTCAATTTCATCCCATCCTGCATCCTTCCTACCTAACCATACAGTACTTATTCCATTGGACACACTAGTGGACTCCAATTCCCCATGAACACGAGGAAGAAACCATTGGTTTTAAAGAGTTTACCACCATCTAACATGTTATAATTTAATTAATTAAAGTAATATAGTTTATCCATACTTATAAGTGCATAAAAATAATTCAACTTTTTCTAGTTGATAAATACTTCTTTGAATTTACAAGATCAACTCAATATTTTTAAGACCTTCCAATCTTACTATGATTATGACACGGGGAAGTGACAATTCAACTTATCAAAATGAGAGAGTTGCTATTGTTTTATTAATAACCAACTGCAAAATCCTCTCTAATCTCTCGATATGATTGCTGTCGCCTGAGAAGGTAGAGAATAAATTCCTCCACCATTTTTTCTTTAAAAAGAAAGAAAGAAAGAAAGAAAAACTGGTCCACAGCAAAAAAATTTTAACTTAAAAAAAAAAAAAGGTAAGTAAAATTTTCAGGCAGAACCATTGGTAAAACTGGAACCCCTGTTCTGAGAATGACACGTGACTAAACGACGGCTTACTGTGCACCTTGTACGAGAGACTCCATCCCCACCTCCTCTAGACCCAATCATGTGTCACGCACTCTTTGTTTAGGAATGTATCTTTTCCTCAACACCTTCCCCGGCTTCGTCTTGAAGTCGGTCATGGCAACTCCATAATGCGAAGGGCCATTCGCCATTCTGTTTTCTGCATTGCCGACAATGCTATTGTCATTGTCACATGACTCTTCCCCAGTGTCTTCGGCTCCTGGAGACAGAGTGTCCAGTTCTGGGGATAAGACAAGTTTCACATGGTCATCCGCAAGAGCTCGCTCCCATCCTGCATGAGATTCACATATGATCAGAAACGGGGGCAGGGGATATTAGTGCCTAACAATAACAGGGTAATACGTTGTTCTTGAAGGAAGTGATCTGTATTCACAACTAACTTACTCTGTGAGAGAAACGCTCTTGCAGCTTCACTCGAGAAGAGCAAGCTCCCAGCAAGACCGATCTGTAGAGAAGATGAACTGAGACAAGCTCCGTCATTTACTTTCAAAGCATTAGTATCAACTTCTGCTTCTCCTTTAACAGGAATAGAATCGTTTACTCCTTGGCGGCGCCTCCAGAGCTTGACTGTTGACCGATTCACCCCGCTCTGGATTTTGCTGCTTCTCTCTGTCACATCGTTAACCTTCTCCAGTGACTGAAAATCTTGCTCACAACCATCCACAGGCAGATCAGCATAATCACATTTTTCTCGGATATCACAGCTGCCGAGATTGACAGCTATTGAGCCAATCAGAAGCTCGCATTCCTTATCTTGACCCACTCCTGCTGATGCCTCCTGCATTCTAAACTTCAACGTCTCCCCATCTTTCTCAGGTTTAGGCTTTCGACTCCATACTTTCTTGTTGTTCACAGTATGAGCAACTCTCAGATCCCTTATTCCATGCTTGGGCTTAAACTCGGGTTTCGATGTTGATAAATTCTTCATCTGATAGAAGCCATTGGACATGGCACGTGGTTTAGGCAGCACATGCCTACCTGGAAGACCCAAAGGTTGATGGCTTCGCAGTTCAACATTCTCACAATTGCTGGTATCCTTGTCAACAAAGCCAACCTCCATCTGAGCTTTTGAATCTTCCTCTTCTTCAATTGGATGTTGGGGCATCTCGGACAGTGAAATTTCTGAAGGCTTGTCAAGATCCTGCCTTTCCAAATCAAATGCATTGACATGTGCCAATGTCTCTGATTGAGACTTGGCTTCCGTAGGATGAAAACCATCTCCATTTTCAGCCTCCCTGTTTCTGTGCTCCTTAGCTTTCAGCTCTTTCTGCCTGAGTTTTCTCCTCCTCTTCCTCTCCAAAAGTTCAGCTTGCCTAAACACGTTTAGAAAATAGAGAGATGAAACAAGTTCAATTTACCTGTCTGTGGGGGAAAGATCAGATCCCTCAGTGAAAATTTTTCACCAGAGGGTACAAATCTAGAATACTGCCAATTCCATGTTGATGATTGGTTTTCCATATGACAGGGTGATATTACCCCAAGAATCTCCTGTTTATTATGGAAAAAAAACTGCAATTGCCAATTTTTATAACATTCTACTTTCTTTCTCCAATTACCTTTGCCCTAAGCACTAAATTATAAAGGACTGCAACTGTAAAACCCATCCATCCATTAGCTCATTTCATCAATATCAGGTGAGAGAAGTAGAACAAAGAAGGAACAGCTTGCAAAAATTCAGCTATTGGAAAAGCCAAAACTGCAAAACTTATTTGCCATGTCCATATCCATAAGCACCATTTACCTCTTCTGTGCAGCTTCCTCCTCATCCATGAGCAACTTCTGGCATCTCAAAGCTTCAGCATCTTTATCAGCTAGCCATGCTTCTACCTAACATCGATAAAAAAAATATAAGGTTAGATGATGTAACATGAAGAAACAGTCAAAATGCTAATAAGATGGCAAAGACATTGGATTACCAATTTCTGCTCCAGCAGGAAACTAACAAATGCAACAAGGTTCTTTGCATCCAAACCGATCTTCCTAACCTCTCCATCAAATAAATACTTTTGCATAGATACGACAGGACCGCTTAGGAACGTCTTTTCACTTGCATCATCAAGGATACTGAAAAATTCTTGTGAAGGGATGGGAAATCTAGACGGCCTAGCCTGGACAATATCCTGCATAATAAATTAGTAGATCATAAGATCATCTTATAGCAATATTCCCTTCTCGACCTTGAGTCGGGGTCAAAAGCTACAGAGACAAGTGACTGATATGAAAGGCAAGGTTTCCTCACCAAAAGAGCTGATCCAGATTTTATATAAAAATGTGGCAATGGGGGAAACACCGGTTTGCGTATCAGTGATGCCAGGGTCTTTATTACAGTAGCACCCGGAAGATCCTATAAAGGATTATAAACATTCATAAGCACAAAGTGAAAATTAGAACTTCCAGAAAGCAAATGCACAAACTCCACAAGAGGAATGGATCTTTTCAGCTGTTTATGGCATAATGTTCGTGTCCCCCAGAATAAGCATTACCTCCACTGACGCATTCTTTAGCGCAACAATGTCCTTAGCTTCATCTGCAGATAGCTGCAGGGATAAGGAAGAACAATCAGAAATGATTTCTCTTCGATCAAAAACTTCAAAGCACCGCACAAAGAGGAGGACACATGAATGTCACCTTATCCCAGAAGACGTGCAATATTTCCCTGTTTTTCAAGCTATCCTAGAAATGCAGAAAATAATGCAAAAAAAGAGGCATCAGAAAGAAAATGTTAATATTAAAAGATATTTACTAATATCATGCAGTATAAAATGACGAATTTCAAGGCAAAAGTGTAGATAAATTAAGCATCAACACATGAACATTGCCAGTATGTGCTACATTTTTAAACCTTGTCAAGACTTTTAAGTCGATGGTGTACACGTGTATGTCTTCTGTGGTTAATGGGTGAAAAGAATTCATGGTTGCACTTATCACACTTCTGCATTGGCGTCTTCACGGAGGTAAGTAATGGCCAGCTGGGCAAATCTGCCAAAAACAATTAACAGCAAAGCACATAAATTAATGCAAAGCACCTCCAAGAAGCAAGATCCAAGGGCTTGGAAGAGAAAGAGACATGAGAAGAAAAAAGATAGAACAACAATCTTAGGCGCATAGGTATGTTATTTCAATAACCTACAGTAAATTAAATCACCATGGACTTTATATCTTATGAAAAATCAATTGTTATTTCAATATCCAAGTAGCCATTACCTTGATTATCAAAAGCATGAGGTAACTGTACCCACTGCACTGGGCTGTCTGTAGACCTCGGTGGGGACGAACAAGGGTATTTTCCAATTCCCTGCTTGATGAATGTACTTAAAAAATCATTTTCCTCCTCGAACTCCACTCTTCCTAGAGCATTGGGTGTCTTTACTTTTGCAGCTGACATCTTTGCAATGGAAATTATCGAGACAGCTTAACAGAATGGTACTGCGAAGGACACGAAAACATTATTTGGAGAATTACCTATTAAACAATGCATCAAAAATAAAAGATGAATTCCATGAATCTATTTAGCAATATATAAGCATCCAATAAGATAGATTACAAGCGAAGTCATCCAAATTTCAAGGCAAAATATACTCATATTCTAAAAACAAGAAAGCCATCTCAAAATCGATTGACTGAAAAGGCATTTGGATGGAGACTCTGGCAAGGCTGCAGATTAGAATAAGTGCTGGCAGTTGGGAAGGAGGAATTGTAGATATTGCATTCACTTGAAATATGCTATGGCATCTTGAGAGAGAATGGAATCATAGGTGTTCAAGAATATGCATTCAAATCCACAAGCTCTGGCGGAACATTTCATCTCACTGATAAAGAGCAGAATAGTTACTCTTCTGTGTAGAGGTAAGCAGGGATGTATGAAAAATTAATAGTTGCTCTTCAGCAAATCCCTCATCCCTGTGCAATTAGTAAATGAAAGTAGGGGCACAAAATTACAACCCCCATCCACCACCCCAAAAAAAAAAAAAACCATTTGACTGAAAATGATATCACTCCTCAATCCATGCCGATAGCCAATGAATTAATTAGACAAGAAAATGCCACTGCTAGATCATCCAGACGTTGAACTTATCATTCATCTGATAATCCTATTTCATATACATTCACGGTATTCTATCTCCCAATACTAGTCACACGCAACTTCAACATATGAACTTTCTTCACAGACTAGATGGAGTAAATCCTCCACCGAGCTAAGCGGAATGTACTAGTTAGACTAACTGAGTTAGCAAGGGATTTCTCACATAAAAATTAATAAATCATTGCACAATCATACGATATTTTCCCATTTGACTGGCAAAACAAAGCACGACAGGGATACGAAATTCTTTGCTATAGATTGCCGCTCGCCGGACTGGAAAGATTTGTACGCTCACGCGATCCGTGATTACAACAATCGTATCCGAATCAATAAAATGAATCGAACGACCAATAGGTGATCACTCAGCGTACCGGCGCAGGACAAACGGGGAGAGACCACAGCAGTTAGAAGTGTCCGGCGATCGGCAGAGCTCTGATCTTGCGGATGAGCCGAACCTGAGGGGTTTGGCGACCGAGAAAAACGCCTGGTGAAGGAGAGAGAGCTATCGACCAAGAGAGGGAGGAGGAGGCGGTGTTTTTGGCGGAGAAAGAAGTGAGTGCGCGAGGAATATAAAGCTGACCGGGTTACCCTCTCTTCACTTTGTCCGTCTCCGAATGGATGAAAAATTGGGGGAAATCGAAAAACTATGAATAATTTTACGATCTGGACAATGGAAATTAACGTTCACACGCTTTTCAGCATGGTGCTCGCCACGCGCCTGTTGAATGTTCCTTCTCTTTATTTTAGTAAATTGGCTGGTCTCTATTTGAGGAGAAAGTTTTCAATGGACCAATTATACCATGTTAATATTACTTATATGATATATCTATTTAATAAGAATTCACTATTTATATATTATTTTTAATTAGGAATAATAATTTATTTAAGGTTTTTTTTATATTTTTTAAAGATTTTTTAGAATTTAATAATCATAATTATATAATTATTGATTACATGTCAAGTCGCGATTGGACGAATATATTACATAAGTGATGCTAACGTGATATAGCCGCTCCACTGAAAACTGGCTCCTATTTGAGATATAAAATATCGACCAGAAAATATAAAGGTTATAAAAAGATTGAAATTAATATGGTTTTGTAATTGGAAAAAATTAATGATTTGTAGAGATTTTTCTTTTAGTAATTACCAACGGATTAATTCTAATTCATTAAACTTTTTAATATCAAATAATTTTACCTAAACTCTTTTACCTCATTTTAGCTATGTGTACAAATATGCATAGAAGTTGTACGCACGTCTATCTAATTTTCCCTAGAGGTAATGAGAAAATCTTAGTATCTTTCCTATGTAAAAATTCAAACTCTCTTACAATCAGTTAACACCTTTAAATTTACCTTATCTTGTGTCCCGGCCGTCGAACCAGACAACTGCGAGATTTTCTTCTTTTTCTTTCTCTATTTAATGTACATGTGCACGTGATAGGGAAAAATCTCTGCACCCACGAACTGTGGACCTCGTTAGCATGACTGGTAAATGGCCTTCTATTAATGAATTGTTTCATTCGTCATTCAATGACCAACTCGGACTTATCCCACTTCTTCCACATTTACGCTGGGCTTAACTCCCAACTGGGCTTAGAGGCTTAGTTCACATGAGGGGTGGGTCGAAGGCCCATGCTGGAGCCCGTGGGATTAGCCCATCAGTTTGGTTATTTCCTTCTTTCTCAGCCCCTTGGGAAAAATTTTATTTGTAAAAGAAAAGATATATGTTTTTTTACTGAATGAACCGATTTCGATTCCCCGATTTGGAGTTTCCGCACTTCGACCTACCGGCGCCTCCTCTTCTCAAAAGATTTTAGTGAACCAGGTTCATGAAAACCCCGCTTCAGTTTCCTAAATTCCATGCGAACATCAAATGCGGGCGTTCATGAACTCGGTCCGTATAAGATCTTGCTCCATTGCGTCCTCCAGGTTCTTTGACCGTTAGCTTTGCACAACTCCACCCTCTCCCTCTCAGTCTCAAACAGGAGGTTTCCTTCTCTTTTCTGCTTTCCGCTTCTTCGTGGGATCTCTTGCTTATGCGATGCTCCGTGGACCATGGATACCATCACAGAGCCCCAGATCGACGTCCATGATCATCGCAGCGCCCCCGATCATGACCTCCTTGCCGAGCTCGAGTCCCTCCGCCAATCTCACCAAGGCCTCCAGTCTCGGTCGGCGGAGATGGGGGAAACCCTGCTCCTCACCCAGTGTCAGAGAGACGATTGCGTCAGTGAAATCACGAAAATGTCCAAAATCATTGAGGGACTCTGCAGCGAAAGGGACCAGCTTTTGTCGAGAGTGGGTGAGCTCGAGGAGTCGCGCAGAGAGAAGGAGGACGAGTGGGTGGGGAAGTTCGAGGAGGAGCTGAGGGAAAGAGAATGTCTGAGGGTTGAGATTGAAGTTTTCAGGGAAAAGTTTGAAGCTTTGGAGAAGGAGAGGGAAGAGAGGAGCAGGTTTCTATCGAGAAGCCTGGACTCGATACGGGCGGTGAAGGAGGGACTAATTAGGGTTGTTGAGAATGTTGACGATGATAAGATGCCCGAGAGACTCGGTGATGCAAACATTGGAAATGGTGATTTGAGGCTTGATCCGGAGTCAAATCCGGTATGGGAGGAGATAATGGAGATAAGGAAGCTCACAGATTTGGCGGAATCAAAAGTCGGCGATTACAAGGAAATGAGGAAGAAGGAGAAAAAGCAGTTGGAGAACAGTGTGGTGAGCCTGACCGAGGAAAACCGGGACATCAGTAGCTTGCTGAGGATAGCGCTGGTGGAGAAGGAAGCAGTGGAGAAGAGCTTAAATAAGTTGAAGGGCAACAGCGAGCAGAAGAGGGTTGCCTTGTTGCACTTTGCTGAGCGAGGTTTGCAGAGGGTTGGGTTTGGGTTTATGATGGGGAGTGGGGGGAATATGGAGCAACCGACACTTGAGAGCTCTGGGGCATCCAGTACAGGAAGTAAATCGGATGGCAGCGAGTGTGAGGAGGAGGTTATTAGCCTGGTACGTGAATGAATGAACTGGATTAGAATAACAAATTCCCCTGAATTTTTTGTTGTTTGCTTTTGTTGATATCTTCTAATCAGTTTGTTTCTGCTCTTGACAGGCTTCTACTGTCGAGAAGATAATGAAGAACTTGAGGCTTGAGATCTCACAGTTGAGGAGATCTTTGGATGATGCTAGGTACTTGATTTGCTCTTGCTCTCAATTTCTTTATTTGTTCGAAGCTGTCATGTTTGATTACAGAATTTTTTACTTGTCTAAGTGTAGTGTGTGCTAAGATAGAAGGAGAAATTGATGTTAGCTTGTTAGCTGAGGTTAATCTGAGCTTGTTTAAGCATAATATGCTCACTCAAGTTAGTTTTTCCTTTAAATTCTATCGTCGAACTTTTTTCATGTTACAAGCTTTAACAGAAGCATGCTTAATTTATGAAGGCAATGTGACTCAAACCTTTGGTACGATGACAGGACTCCAAGAATGCTAATAGGTTACTCTAGTTGCTGCATCCTGAAGCAGGATTTGAACTGGTTAATATCTTTAGGAGAGACTGGGCAATATTTATTTCGAATGCAGCAGTTCTGATGCTTAAATGTGGATATTGTTATGTAATTACTGTTCTTTCATTGTCGTAATTACTGTTCTTTCATTGTCAGGTCAGACAATGAGCGCCTACAGAGCCTAACCACCAAACAAGCTCTGGAAATCACTGAAAATGCCTTGTACATTAAGGAACTGGAAGAAAGGGAGAGGCTATTAGCTCAAAACGTAATGATATGGTCAATTAACCGACAATATGACCTTTTTTCCCCTCTTGAAGTATCTGTAGAGTAAAGAGGTGCTATAGTTTCTGCTAACTTTGTTATATGTTGTTTTCAATGGAAGATTGAGGACCTCCTGATCGATATCAGAGAAACAGAAACTGAGGTTGCTAGATGGAGAGAGGCCTGCGAGTTGGAAGTTGAAGCTGGGAAGAATGAAGTCGAAGAGCGTGATAAAGTGGTAAGAACTTCTCTTCTTTCAAGCTTAATTCTTTAATATCCTAAAAACGCTACTGCTCTGCCATGAATGCGCACGGACATGTAGTCGGATGTTGTCTTCGTGTAAGATGGAAGAATGATAAAGTTCGAGACACGGAATATGAACAATGTCAGAGGAAACGAGCATCTGTAGAGATTTTGTAATAGCTAAGATACCATGTAAAGTTTAGATTGCCGCTTGCAAGCTGCCACCTGACAAGAGTCCAATGCGTTAGATTGAGGTGCAGTGATATGTCTGGCGTTCTACTGATCTATTGCATCTGGATGTTAATGTTTATTCCTTAGCTATTACATAGAGTTTTAGAATGTGCGTTTTCCTTGTTTTTTGGTGGGTTCATAATATGATGACATTGCTATATAAGGTTACCATCCTACAACAAGAACTCGAGAAAACGAAGACAGCTCTGGAGATATCAAATGGGAAGCTGAAGCTGAAAGAGGACCTTGCAGCTGCTGCAATGGCAGCCCAGGCAGCGGCTGAGAAGTCTCTTCAGCTGGCTGACAGTCGGGCAGCAGGGCTGCGAGAGCGGATCGAGGAGCTAACAAGACAGCTCGAAGAGGCGGATAGTCGGGAAAGGAGCAGCAGGAGAAGGATTAGGCACATCTGTTGGCCCTGCTGGGCTTTCAAAGTAAATCCTGCAAACAGTGCTGCTGCAAGATTTCCGAATTTAAGAAGGATGCTACCGGAAATGCAATCTTTGCTTCATTACAACGCGTAATCAATTGTCATTTTATTCACTTGGTCCTTTGAATGAGATGTAATCAGTTGGAAAATCACAATTTTTCTTGTTCTCAGCAATGTTTCTTGTTTTCCTCTGGCTTAAATGCTGCTTCTTTTTGTATTAGATATACAGTAAATAGAAGTGCCATGCTTGTGAATAGAGTTCTCTTCAGGCAACCTTTATTTTCACATCAGGCAAGCTTGTTGAATTATGGGAAGTTTTGTGGTGTTGGGTGTCCGGTCCCAGTACTGTCGGATCGTCCCATCACCATTTTTTTTTTGCACTACGGGTCAATGGAAGCGCACCTCGAGAATATTTTGGGATAGGCCTTGGATTTTTGAGAAAATTTCCATCGACGATCACCAATTTGAGGATTAATCGCACCATTTAAGAGTCTAGTGAGAAACCTCCAAATTCCTCCTTGTCACAATTTGATATATCGTAACCCCATTTCTTCTTGTTTGTGGGGAGATCGGACGGTGCCAAGGCGGAGCACGATGCCCTGGAACACCATAGACAATCTTCTGGATCAATTGAAGTGATTGATTGCCTCCCACCGACCATTGACGAGAAACCTCCCCTTCTCGTTCTATTATCTGCAAAAACAAGCCCAAAGAGGTAAAGATGAGGCCCAGATTTCATTTCCGGCGATCAGGCCCATAACTATTTATGGGCCAACCGAGTCGACTACTAGTGTCCAAAGTCCAACACGTGCCTAATATATAATAAAGTGTATATTTATATGAATCCCCGGCTTCAAATAATATCGAACAAATGAATCTGTTGGAAAATGGACAAGGCGGCGGAGGGTGGTGCGGCGAAGAAGATTATGTCGCCGTGCGACGTGGAGGCTCTGAAGAAATGCTTGGAAGAGAACAAAGGCGACTCCGTCAAGTGCCAATCGCTGATCGAAGCTTTCAGGGCTTCCTGTTCGATCAAGAAGCCTAGCTCTTCCCGGAAGCGACACCGAAGCTGGCCTCCGGTGTGTGAACTCTCCAATCAGTCAAACACCAGAAAGCTCTTAGTTTTCCTTTAGTGGCGAAAGACCCCATTCTTCGTAATCCTGTAGGAGTTGATTGCCAGTTGAATTACAATCTGCCGTCCTTGTCGTGCAGGATAGTGTTATCCGGGCTCGGATTTTCTCAAATAATATATGACATATATACTTTTTGCTGGTAGTAGCCATTTCATCATCATCATCATATTTTCTTGGAATGGAAATAGAAGAGGAACTATTCTTTCCATCACGTTATACTTGGCGCATTTTTGTGTTCCTATCGCTTGGCAATACTGAGAATGAGGTATATCAGCATGTGTTGCAGCTCTTCCTACATCTTGTGGGATTCAGGTCAACCGATGATGGGTACTTGCACCCGCTGATGGAGGCCCACCCTTGGTTGGGCAGCTCCTTATGCTCGTCATGCACTCACTACCACCTTCAGTTCCCCATTTTGTGCTTCCTGAACTGTCAGTCCTGCAAAGAATTGACTTTGTGCTGGCTAGCAGTTCCCCTTCAAGGTAATATCCAAATCACTCTGCAACGGCCTCCTTAGTGGAGTATAAGCCACATTACTGGGCAAACCTTCACATCTTTACTTATGTCAGACCTGGAACTAAAATCCTCTTCTTTCACTGGGCTGCTGATACCTCTGAACATGTTGCTGACCAAGTGTAGCTGTCTCTGACATTCCATTTTCAGGCACAAGCTGAGCTTCTGTAGTTACCTCCACATAATCACTTGAAATGCGAACAAATATTACTAGATTGATATGTTGAATCTGAACTGGCAACCTGTAGTGGTTCATCCTCTTCTTGGTCAGCCATAACATTTTTTAAGAGTCATGATTTGTATATATAGTCACTTCCCCAGATTCTTTTTATGCGCATGAGCTGAATCGATCAACAACACTACAACCAGCTTAATATATGAATCTGTGTTTCGAGAAGCAAGCAAGGCATTGACCATCCCAGACTCGGGCAATAGTTCAGAGCTTAAAGTTTTATTGGCCGCTGAGAACTTTGAGGGCCACCAGCAGTACCATGGAGACGTAACAATATCTTTGCATTGACTGAGGTAGGCTATCATCTCCAGATCTATTAATTTTTCTTTGAAAGTGAGAGAGTCTCTGTCAGCATCTTTAAGGTTAATTTGGTTGCCTTCTTCCAACTTCATGTTCTTTGCAACTCTCTGATTATCAGAAACCAAGAGCAGTCCTTGCTGTGCCATCAACGCGTGTCTCTTTCTCAGGCCATATGATCCAACAAGATGTACTATGTGACCACGAACTTATTCTGCATAAACAGGTGAAATTCCCTAAGGTTCCACTTAATTTGGTTAAGCAATAAGAGCCTTCTTCTAATCATTCAATAGTACCTGTCCAAGGCAACGCACATCATCTCATATGTTTTATGGCACTTTCTCAAGGCAAAAAATAGCTACATAGAGTGCTTCTCCTGCCAAAAGGAAAAAAACTGCAAATTTGAGTCCAGAAACCAAGAAAGCCAAGAAAAGCATGGCTATTCCAGAAATCCATAACTGCTTTTGTTCATCTGATGAATCGCAAGCTATTTTGATACAAATAACAAATCTCGAGTTGATACCAGCAATATATATCTAAGTTGGTATCCCTTTCCCCCTATTTACAGTGCAATCATAGCTACTCTTTTTTTTTTTTTTAATCAGCACTATCATAGCTTCAAACTAGCACATTCCATGTACAGTATAGGATATGGTGTCCTCGTCGTTCTACATTGTTGGTTTGCCTTTGATCCATGTTAGGTGGGATCTTTTGTCTGGGGAGTCGAGCTAACACGGACCAAAAATTCATTGGGCCTTGCTGGCTCGGCTTGATAACATTCGGGCCGCCTGGAATGAATTGCCCTGACTAATTTGATTATTATACTTTGAAAATATCATATTACGCCCTCCGTTAATGGATATTTAAGGTAAGTGATATTTACCCTTTCGGTTTTCTAAGGCACCGGATCGTATCGTGGGCCTGTAATGAACCGTCAAGCCTAGATCACCTAATGTATAAAATTCACTTTTACATAATTTAGCAATTTGATATTCTAAATTTGAATTTCTTCATGAACTTATGTTTGAAGTTGTACTCTCTGAGTTCTGATCTCAAAAACATCAACTTCTTACATTATGTTAGATTTTTTGCAGTACTATGCTAACAAGTCTGTGCCAATTGTTAATGTACTTGCAAGTGAATACGAAAATGACATAATATGATTACTAGATTGTCAGAGCTAAACAAATTTTTTTTATTAAAATAAAAATAGCCGTTATGATTCAAAGCATCCCTAACGTCTCCGAAATCCAAACTGGCGTCGATCGGGCGGGATTGCCGACTTAACCGAGACTATATAAAGGTAATCGTACCGCACCTTCTTAATTCATTCCGCTATCTGCCGGAACGACGCGCTTCTCAAGATTCATGATCGTTCTCCGTTGTGTCTCCGTGGCCTTGATTTTCGCCCTTCTAACTTCCGCCCTCCGTCAGTGGAGATTTAGAGCAAGTACTAGAAAGAAAGCCTTCTTATTTTTTTTGGTCAATGAAAGAAAGCCTTCTTAAGGGTTTAAACCAAAAAAAAAAAAGCCTTCTTAAGGGTTTTCTGGGACACCAGATTCGCTCAATCTGCATGTGATCTTTCGCCCTCCATTCATGGATATTCAAGGTAATTTAGCCTTTTTAGGGTTTTTAGGGCACAAGATTTGCTCAATCTGCCTTCGATCTTACGACCTCCATCAACGAAGATTTAAGATAAGTATTTTTAGCCTCTTGCCCTTCTGCTGCTTCTTCTTTCTCTAAATTCCTCTATAGTTTCTCTACATGCGTTTCTTCTTCTTTTAAATTCATGTATAGTTTCTCTACATGCGCTTGAGTAGTTTTGGGTTTGGTCTGACCTATTTTTTCCCACTTCATGGGAAACCCGCGGGTGGGTAAACCCTTGGAAGCCACCCACATAAGTTAATGCAAGTGGCTAATTCTTCTTCTTCTTCTTTTAAATTCCTGTATAGTTTCTCTACATGCGCTCGAGTAGTTTTGGGTTTGGTTTGGTGTATTCTTCTTCCACATCATGGTAAACCCGTACGTGGCTGGGTAAACCCTTGGAAGCCACTTAAGTTAATGCAAGTGGCTAATCTTCTTCTTCTTCTTCTTCTTCACGATAAACCCTTGGAAGCCAACCCACATAGGTTAATGCAAGTGGCTAATAATCTAGTCTCAACTGTAAGTCCAAGGAGGTTTCAGATTCAAAATCTGTCATCATCATCATAATTTGTGTTTCAGCATATTAGAACTGCAATTATTCTACTGTCCATTCTTTGAACTTCCTTATTTTAATAATTTCTTCTTTGAAAATTCCTTTTCGTTGATATGAGTTGTTTTTCTGTTGCCGTTATATTCTCATATCGCTGAGGAAACATTCTGACCTGGTTTTTGGTTCTGAGGTTTGAAATCCACATCATGGTAAGCCCTTGGAAGCCACCCAAATATGCAACAAGCTAGTGTAAGTCCAGGAAGGTTTCGGAATCAAAACCCACTTGATGAGAACCTTTAGACGGTACCTACACGAGTTCATGCAAGTGGGTCTAAATTCTATGTGCTTTAGCGTTTGATAATGGCAATTATTTTATTCTCTATTTTATGAACTTCCTTATTTTGATAAATTCAGCTTTTAAATATCTTTTTCATTTCATACCATAGACATGCTGATTTTTTTGATTGATAACTGAATGTGTATTAATATACTAAACATGGAATAACATGCTGAATTGGTATACTAATAAACATGCTGAATTGGTATACTAATAAACATGCTGAATTGGGTTTTGTTTATCATCATCATCATCAGTATATTATCGAATAAACATGCTGATTTTTTTGATTGATAACTGAATGTCTATTAATATTCTAAACATGGAATAACATGCTGAATTGGTATACTAATAAACATGCTGAATTGGGTTTTGTTTATTATCATCGTCATTATTATTATTATTTAATCCTTTGAATTGCACCTACGTGGGTAGTCAAAAGTGTTTGGTGTTTCAGCTAACTTTTGCAAGTGGCTAATAACCTGCTCTCAACTGTAAGTCCAGGAAGGTTTCGGAATCAAAACCCACTTAATGTGAACCTTTAGAGGGTACCTGCACGAGTTTATGCAAGTGGGTCTAAGTTCTATGTGCTTTAGCATTTTATAATGGCAATTATTTTATTCTCTATTTTATGAACTTCCTTGTTTTGATAAATTCAGCTTAAAATACTACAGAAAGATCGAAATGTATTTTTGCAGTATTGAATTTTTGTGTTCTACACCAAAGGTTCTTTTGAACTACCATCGGATTTTCAGAAGGAAGGTCATGCCAAACCAACAAACGTGGTTATCAAACCTTGGTTCAAATGATACTCTAGATCTGCTGCTTTTCTCTGTGCTCTTCAAGGATCTCTCCCCATGCTTCCTTCCTGCAACTTTATCCTGTGCCTAGTTTCTGTTAATATTAGCTTGATCAGCTACTAGTGTTGGAGACATTTTCTGCCCATTTGAACTACAAGAGTTTGGCTAAATATATTTATTTGCTAAATTACTAATGCATCTGATCAAGTTTTCCTTTGACATGATTAACTTCTTCATATTTTTTATCTCCTGTTGTTGACTTTATGATGGCTCTCAGTCTGCTGCTAATAATGTCCTTCAGCAGGTCAAATCTTTCTAGAAAAAGGAATATGTGGTTTATATTGTATTGCCTATTTTGATATTAGTTTTTTGTTGTGGTTCACTCCAAGTAGCTTTGGTATGTAAGTGAATCTTTACGAGTGCTATTATTGGTAAGTTTGTATCAATGAAGTGAGTGACCTTGCTTGTCACCGGATCCCAACATTTGATAGTTTAATTTGACCAACCACAAGGATGGAATTTTTCTTGTTCCTTCATGATGTGGGCTTAATAAGGAGCCGAAACTGGAATAGGCAGAGAGCATAAGAGCAATGACTGCATGTTATCCATTAGTAATTCCAGCGTGGAAGATATTATTCCAAGATCATCCCAACGCTTTTTACGTGAAATAAATATTAGTTAGTGAATTCCTAGGTTACAATTCTTCTTTCAGACCAGTCCCCTTGTATGCTATTTCTGGCCTTTCAATTTTCTTCGATTTAGAGCAGTTATATTTCTCCATGACTTAACTCTTTCTGTATCTGATTCTGTGGCATGTCATTTATTTTGATTTATAAGTCTGCTTGACTTCCATGACTTCATGATTAAGGCGAGGCAAGGGGAGGCCATTCAGCATCAGCATCAGTGGAGGATGTATAAGATCTTCATCGCATTTGATTGAGGTTCTCTGTGATGTCCTAGTGCATTGCTCTTTGGGTAATTCTTCTCTCCCCGCTTTTCTTTCCTGTTGCTTCAATCTGTTTTTGTACTTTTGCGATTCAGCTTGATAGCTGGCAATGACAACTGAGTGACTTGGAATTGAATGTTTCTGAGCTGTTGATCTTTACTATGATTCTTATGTTGATTTTTGACCTAGTAATTCTCAGAAAAGGAGCTCCAAAATGCAGATCTTTAGATATCTCAGAGCTGTAACAAAAGAAGCAATCAGTTTGTCGAGTTTGTTTGCAATCACAGTTGGTTAGTACATCAAATTCGTAACTCTCTCCTTGTAAAAAATGTCTGCATATATATGTTTGAAAGCCTCATTTAGGGTCCGATTATTGGGTATTGGCTAACCTCACTCTTAAGATAAGATTCCTGATGGCTTAAATAAGATTCCTTGTTGCGGATTTTCTTTTCTCTTTAGGCCACACAGCTAAGAACCAACTCATCATGTTCTATAACATCTTACGATTTGTAATAGGGATGAGAAACTAGCTAGATGGATTGGTAATTGTATCTCAACGCTTAATTTATCAATATAGAGGATGCCTAGAGAATAAGAAGATTTGTAATAGGGATGAGAAACTAGGATTGGTAATTGTATCTCAAAGCTTAATTTATCGATATAGAGGATGCCTAGAGAATAAGAATAAGAATAAGAAAAAGGGTGTTGGTATAAAACTTTGAACTGTAGGACACAAATTCTTTTATGGTGTGCCTACTATTCATACTTCTGCTAGCTGTTTAGTTTGGTATATTTTCTTCTGATTATGTCTCAACAATCTCAAATATGTGTTCAGCTTATTGCAACCTTTAAATGCTTAGCAGTGTGTAATATATGCAGAAAACTATAAAATGACACATGAACTTTGACTAAACCATAGGAGTCTCAGTCCTGAAATGGTCAAATTGAGTGAGCATTGATGTGCCGTGTCCTTTGCCAAGCGCATTATGTGTACAGACATAGGTTTGATTAAATTCCAGACCATACCACCTCATGCCTGGTTTGTAGCTGGATCGTTGCAATGGTTTATGAAATGGAGTTTTGTTGATTGAACAACCATGAAATCTGGGGTGGAGCTCTAAGAAGCAGTTCTTTAGGAATCTCAGAGATGTATAATGACCCAAGATATAGGTCAGTTTTCCAAGCCTGTCTGCAGTCAAGTCACATTGGAACAGTATCTGAAATAATTTTATCCTTTATCATTTATATATTGAATGATATCATACGGCCGTTTCTTATCCAATTCTGATTAATTTAAAGCGCCATTCGAGGGATTCAACTTTCACTATAGATGCAACCTGCAGTCTAGTTACAGTGATTGAGTGACGATCCTAGAGAATCCTTGGATGTGTTTTAAATAGTTTGTAGCATGTCGATTATCTTAAAAAGATTTTTGATCTTGTTCTGATGCCATTATCATGTCCTTTTTTTGTCATTTATATTACTTGGCCAGTCATAGTCACACTTACAATTTTCTTTTATTTCTATGCGATCTATTCTATTGTATATTGGTGATTTTCGTAACAGAATTTATATTCCAGTAGAAGACTCTGTGGTACCTTCTACATTCTGGATAGTGATGGTGGTGTCTCACACCAATTGGCCTTTAAAAAAGCAGGCCATAATGTTGAGCTGTCACATCGTGATCTTGAACTTAAAACCTTTAGAATTCAGACCAAGCTGTCATGGAGATGTCTGGGAAGGGATTTTGGTGTTCAAGATCCGAGGCATATTTGTCTATCCTTGTGTGTTCCACATTGAAGGTTCCACAGCCTTTTTACAACCGGCACTGTCAAATTTGTGTCTTCCACATTGAAGATTCTTTTGAACTACTATGGTGGAAGAGCAGAAGGAAGGCCATGTGGTGAAATTGCGGTTCAAAAACAAGTGAATAGTTGCTGTAAAAGAACATGCCCTTGTTGCCTAGAGACTAAAAGAAGACTTGGATCACATACTTAGGCATTGCCCGGTAGCCTCCCGATTTTGAGAGACACTGGGAATCACAGCGTCCAAAAAGGCCTCTTTCTGGGTTACACTACGAGATTGGTTCAGTGTGAACTGCATGGCTTGTGAAGTACATACTTTAGCCATCCCGTGGAACATGGAGGCTTTCGCAATGCTATATAACAAAAAATGCCCTGCTTGTGAAGAGTCCCGTCATGTTTCCATGGGTAACACCTCAGAGGAGTTAGGAATCCAATTCCTCGAAGTGGAATTGGATGCCAGAGTAGTCTAAGATCTCTGTTTTATCCCCATTAGATGAGAATCCAATACTAATGCCTGTCATCTTGGATTGCAGGACACTTAGTGGGGATTTGGAGGTTGACCTTTTGCAAGGAATTGTATTTTTTTATCACCCCTTTGGGGAACTCAATAACATTCTACTAGGAGGTATCACTGGTCTCGCCATCAAGAGGGTGGTCACGAATGTAACTTATGACGTAAGCACCAGTGATGGTGTAACTTAAAACTCTATACTTGGTAATATAGTCATATAGCTAGTATTTGTATTCTGTCGAGCAAATGCTCTTCGGCACAATTATGTTTATATCTATTTATCAAAATCACCACCAATTCGAAGTGCTGGCAGTTGTAGCTGTCGCCATACTGAGCCTCTTATCAACCTGGGTCTCGGTTTGTATGACACCCATTTTTACAAGGTATGCTTGTTCAGTGGAGATTAGTAATTGTTGTAACTCTATCTATAGAAAAATATCCATGCTTTAGTATGAGTTGGAGTACTAGAGAGAATCAATTTGGACTTCCGCCCTGTTCCTTTGAAGATCTCTGCGTAGTTGTACCATTTATCATAACTGAGCCGTGTTCTTTCGGTAGCAGGCTCTGCCGAGTCCAGACCTGCTGGCTGGTCAGTTCAGTATTAGAAGACTTCACGAGGAATGCTGCTCAAAAGAATAGGCCCATCGGCCTATAGCTGGACCAAGATGGCACAGTTTGTAATTTGGTCGGGCATGAAGTTGTGCTTGAGTTAGCGGCATGCTCGAGCTAGACCCAAAGAGGTGCCGGGTCCCACAGTTCCGTCACTGCCCGAAAAGAGGGACCTGATCGTAATTGAGGTTCCTGCGGGGACAAAAACCGTAATTTTCACCAATAACGAGGGCCACGCAAACCCAAGCCACATCCCCCGACAGGCCTATAATCCGACCTCTACGGAGGACCTCTCGGGGAGCGTCGCAGGCAACGGTGGCACAGGTGTCAGTTCACGCCATCCGCCACCTCGTCACCACCGCACGGTATCTTGAAATTACCAAAAACACCCTCGCGGATACGATAAAATGCAGGCCTCGTCAGCATTTTTAGCTTATAATTCACTCTCGCCGTGTGGAGCAAATAATTCCTCTTTCTCACAGTCCTTTGCTTCTTCCTCGTCCTATTCGGCTCTGCCATTTCACTATCTTAGCAGCAAGAAATCGAGACGGTGGCGCAGCCGTAGCCCTCGGAGCCGAATCAGGTCAATGCCTGGCTCTTCAATCAACGCTGCGAGTCTCGGTGGCGACGATAATGGTTCACTCCGCAACTTCATGCTGAGTGAGTCAACGTTCCTCGCCTCCCTGATGCCGAAGAAGGAAATTGGCGCCGATCGCTTCATCGATGCCAACCCAGAGTACGACGGCCGCGGCGTCATCATCGCTATCTTTGGTATTTGAACCATACTCTCTGTTGCGCTTTCTGCTTTGACTCCTGAGATGAGATGATGAAATGAATCGAGTAGTGGATGATTGTTTGACTGATCACAGGTTTGTCAACAAGTGGCTTTATCATCTACTGATTCTTTTAGTTACTAATCGATCATTAGGTTGGTAAAATTACCGTTCATGACCCTTCCAGTTGAAGAAACCCATGTTATAATTTGTGTTGCCAACCAATGTACTATTGCCTTGATCCTTGTTACCTATTAAACGCATGGATACTGAAGCAAACCTGATTTTAGTCTTTGTTCATCAGCTGATCTGCCACTGGAGCTGTTAGAACATTGTATTTTCTTTTTAAGGAGTTGGAAAAATCGTATAGTCTTATCCCTCTATAAAAGGGCATCCTGAAATTTCCATAGTCTTAATTAACAGACTTGAATTGGTTGTTTGTAGATTCTGGCGTTGATCCAGCTGCTGCTGGGCTTCAGATTACCTCAGACGGGAAGCCAAAAATACTAGATGTCCTTGATTGGTAATTGAAAACAGAACACTTAAGAACTCAAGCCTTTGATTTTTTTTTTTTTAAAAAAACGATGAGTTGGTTGCTGTCATGCAGCACCGGGAGTGGCGATATTGATACATCAAAAGTGGTGAAGCCTGATGCTGATGGTCGTATTATTGGAGCTTCAGGTCGGTAACATGCAGTATTCCCTTCTCCGTTCAGTAAAGCCATGTCTAGTTTCATCCCTCAGCAACAAGACAAATGAAAATGAAGGAAGATCGAGTGGAGAGTAGAATCCCGGTTCTAGACATCAGAATAGCATTTTCTACTCTCAACTCTAGTGCAATTAACCCTCATTGACGATGAAGCAGGAAGAAAAAAGAATTTACCCCTTTGTGCACCCTAAAAGCCCTTTAAACTTCATTCATTTTTCTCTGATGGTTTCATTGGCATGATTTATTACTGCTAGGTGAATTTCATTTTGGTTGCTGGCTGTAGGATCTGCATTTCTTCCTCATGAACCTTCAACTGTCTTGAGGGCTCTTGAGGAGACACATTTTGAATCTGTGTTTATTTCTAGTGCCCTCTATTTCATTCCAGAGACCCTTAGCCCCTGAAATTGATAATAGTCTCATGGCCTGATGAAATCTATCCTGATTCCTTAAATTTCTGGACCAATCTAGCCAAACCAAAAAGTGACATGCTCATGCACATATTTAATTGTTTCTGCAGTAATTAATAGGCAAATGAGGTGTCGTGCACATGTTATAGTTATCTGCTCCCGCTATATTTCATTCCCTTTCGCTATTATTTATGAGTTAGACTTGTAATAACCAGCCGAATATCTCCCTAATGCCATATCAACAAAAAGTTCGTTAGATTGATACCTTTTTTCTATTTTTTGGTTTATATGGGAGGAAAGAAGTGGAAGAGCTTTTGATGGGATAGAGGTACAAGATAGGTGGATAGTAGATAGATGGGCGAGGGAATCGTCCTTTTGGCATATAGGAGTGTGTAGAGGGGAAATCATGGTTTGTGAACACGATTGATTTTATTTCTTGTTCATTATTTTTTGGTGGCTGATTCTATCTTTCGTATTTTGGCACCTACTTGGTGTATATCAATAAAATATTATGCTTAACGTTCAAAAAAAAAAAAATCTCCCTAATGCCACTACCATTCCAAATTATTGTTAGGGGCTTCTCTTTCCATTAATCCATTGTGGAAAAATCCTAGCGGTGAATGGCACGTGGGCAGTAAATTGGTCTACGAGCTATTCACAGATACGTTGACATCTCGTTTGAAGGTAGAGATTGTTGACGTCATCTATTCACTGGCTTCCATTGATTGACATCTCATTTTGTCCTTTCCTTCATTCCTTACAGAAGGAGCGAAAAAAGAAGTGGGATGAAAAAAATCAGGAGGAAATTGCCAAGGCTGTTAAACGACTTGATGAATTTGATCAGGTAGTTAAGGAGTTTTAGCTGTTAATTGATGAATATCAAATATTATGTGTGCTCAATTTCTTACCTAGCAGTAGAACGTGCATTAGGTATTACTGATAGAAGCAACGTAGGTCACGATTGGAACTTCTGCGATTGAATTATTAAACATCTGTTTAGAGCTTTTTCCAAAAGATTTCATTGTCGCTGTGTCACATTTATAAAAATGGCTACAAGGTTAAGCAAAGAAATATATCTTAGCTAACCTTGTCAGAATTGATCTGAAAATAGAACAAATAATATTTCCTGCCAGGAACATGTAAAAATTGAGGATGCAAATTTAAAGAAGATTAGAGCAGACCTCCAAAGCAGAGTTGATATCTTGCAAAAGCAAGCCGAAGTGAGTGCTTAGCATTTTCACTTACTTTTCCTTTCCTTCATTTCTTCTACTGTCTGGAACTAATTTAATATTTTGCTTCTATTTTAAGAGCTATGATGACAAGGGCCCTGTTATAGATGCTGTTGCATGGCATGATGGAGAAGTTTGGAGGGTTGCCCTTGACACACATAGTATTGAGGATGATCCAGATTGTGGGAAACTTGCCAACTTTGAACCCCTGACTAATTTCAGGTTGGCAGATGCCACTGCATACACTATCGTGGTGCTGTGAATTTTCTCCAGAAACCAGTGTGTCCAATTTATTTTTGATGCATCTCTTCCTTAAAACATATGCAATGCCTCTTGGTTTCCGTATAAGGATCCTTGTGGTCATATCTTGTAGAGGTTCAATTACAGTTGCATATTGTGGGTGACATGCATCATGTATTTATTTTCTTAGTAATTTTTAGGCATGTTTCGGTTCTGCCAATGTAAAAACTTTTGTTCAGGCTTGAAAACAGAAAAGAACTTTTGTTCAGTCAGTACTTGACATGTGGTTTCATTTCTAAGCCGTTGAATTTTGGAATTTCCTTAATTAAGTGTTGCTGTCTAACTTCTCTTGGTTTTTATGTCTTTGCAGTCATTCTTGTTTCTTTCTCCTCTGACTGTATACCAGAGTACTCATAAATGACTTGTCTCGTTTCCTTGCTGTGGTGAAAACTTAATTTTAGCTTACATGAAAGTTATTCCTCACAGGATTGAGCGCAAGTATGGCATGTTCAGCAAGCTAGATGCCTGCACATTTGCTGTTAATGTATATGATGAAGGGAATGTCGTGAGTATCGTGACAGATTGTTCTCCGCATGGTACTCATGTCGCGGGTATTGCTACAGCTTTTCACCCAGAGGTATGAACTTGCAAGTTAGTATTTACTCCTTATTTTATTGCAGCTGAGTCTTATTGAAGTGTTCAAATGCTGGCAGGAGCCCTTGCTAAATGGAGTTGCACCTGGAGCTCAAATAATATCTTGTAAAATTGGAGATTCTCGGTTGGGATCAATGGAGACTGGAACTGGTTTAGTAAGGGCACTCATAGCTGCTGTCGAGGTGAGTCATGGTTGTTGTGATACTATCTTACTTTTTAGTTTATCTGCATTTTCCTAATGTCGGTTACTCTAGTGTCGGGATTTTCTATATTTGAACTAATGATAGCAATCTTTTTTTTTTTTTTTTGTAGCACAAATGTGATCTAATCAATATGAGCTATGGTGAACCTACCCTACTGCCAGACTATGGACGCTTTGTTGACCTCCTTGATGAAGTAACAATTTTACACCCTCAGAAAGCTTTTCTTGAGAACTTTTATGTTGTCGCACAGTTCAGGTTGATTCAGATTCATAATTTGCAAGGAAATTCTATAGGGAAAATTATATTTCCGGTCAATCCCCTAAAGTAAGGTGCAAAAAAACCTCTCACATGAGAAAAGATGCTATGATAGGTCAATCAGGCAACTTATTCAGGTTGTAAAATTGAATAGTTGGCTTTCTTAAAAGAAATAATTACAGTGCACCAAAACTCTAAAATTCTTCGGTATTGGATCCACAAGCTCTTTGAGTCTCTAGGTATCTGCTGTCCCTTTTATGAGCTAGAGATTAAAACTGCTGTCTGTACCTTATCATTTTCAATTGTGGGAATTACTTATAAGGTGGGCAGGATCAATTTCACACCTCTTCTCTTATGTGAATGGGTATTACTGGTAATAGGTATATGTCAATTATCATATTCATCAGTTGGTTTGAACAGTAGCTCTTTTTACGATCATTAGAACAGTTATGCTGAGATCTGAATCTTCTATTTCTTCAATCAATTAACTGAAAACAATACATAATAAAGAAAGCAATAGAAGATTCAGCAATTCCTTCTGTTTGGGTCAATAACTTCCCAGGATCTGAATCTTTTTTTATATATTCAACTTTAAAATGCAAGTGAATGTTTTAAAGACTGGAGAATCTGAATCAACCCGAACTATAATGTGGTATTGTGATTTTATACTCTTTTTTACCTAACACAATGATAATGCATGCAGGTTGTAAACAAGCATCGCTTGATATTTGTGAGTAGCGCTGGAAATAGTGGACCAGCATTAACCACTGTGGGTGCACCTGGAGGTACTTCCTCGAGCATTATAGGAGTTGGTGCATATGTGTCTCCTACGATGGCTGCTGGTACCCATTCTATAGTTGAGCCTCCCCCCGAAGGATTAGAGTACACTTGGTATAAGTTCCAGTCTATTTGCTATATTATATTATAATATCATTGTATCTCTCAGCTCGGGTTTATGTTCTGGATTTCCCTTCAAGTGAAATTTTTGACTTGTTTTTAGGTCTAGCCGAGGACCAACAGCTGATGGAGATCTTGGTGTCTCTATAAGTGCCCCCGGAGGTGCTGTTGCTCCTGTCCCCAAATGGACTCTTCAAAGGCGCATGCTAATGAATGGAACATCAATGGCATCTCCATCAGCTTGTGGTGGAGTTGCCTTGCTTGTCAGTGCTATGAAGGTCCTGATTTGAGCTAAAATTTTAATTTTCTTTGTTTGTGAAAGTTCATTAGAAGCGTTTTACCTTTGTGCACTGTTATTAAGTAAGATCTCCCATGTGATATCAGATCTTGTTTTTTTTTTCTCCATTGTAGGCTGAAGGAATTATTGTGAGCCCATACAAAGTGAGAACGGCTCTTGAAAATACATGTGTTCCTGTAGGTAGTCTTCCAGAAGATAAACTATCAACCGGACAAGGGCTTCTGCAAGTTGACAAGTAATGTATCTTCCACCAGCTCTTTCTCCAATTCCCGAAACCATTGAAGTCATTATGGAAATCTTTTCTGGTCTTTTAATGGCATTCAACAGGGCTTTCGAGTATGTAATGAAGTGCAGGGATGTTCCATGTGTCCGGTACCAAGTAAAGATCAATCCATCCGGACAATCTTGTAAGTTTATTATTTTTGTCCAATTTTAATGTGGTTTTGTTTTTGTACAGTAATTTTTACTTGGGAGTACCTTTTCCCAAGTTTGAAACCCTTCCTCTAAAATGTAAAAATTTGTAGTATCCCAATATCACTTGACAGGATAAGCGACTAAGGATGTTTTATGGTGCTATGGTGGTTTCATTAACCAAAACAATGTTCGTACTAAACTATGGTTTTAAAAGTAATGGCTGTCAACCATCCTCTACTGATTTTTCTGCTTTTCCTGAAGGTTCCACATAATTATAAACAGATTGGTAGCTAGATCATGGATAGATATGTCATTGTGTCAATATCAGTGTTACCATCTTTTAATTAAGAAAATTTATACAGGTTGTAGCACATACAGGGGATTGCTGCACCCCCCAGAAATGACTGGGAGCTAAAAACTGGAAGTGAAAGATAATGTTCTTGCACATGAAGCATAATATCTTTTATGAGAACTCGAAAGTCTAAAAATCCCCGTTTGACATTCTAGCCAATGTGTGATTGGTTCCATGTTTTTCTTTTGGATAGTTATATCTTTGCTTTGAGAAGAGCTTGTTTAGTAGCCAGAAGTGGCAGCAGCCTTCTGGCTATTAAAGGTTAGAGGAGTTGGCCTAGTCCTTAACAAATAGTTTTTCTACTTCTTAACAAAATCAAACTCCAAAGGAGTTGGCCTAGTGGTTAAGCGGAGAGTTGGCCAGGGTCTAATTCTTAACAAAATTGCGAGGGCTACTCCATGGATCATTGCAGAGTACACCATGTGAAGGAGAAGAATTACAGGAAAATAGCTTTAGGGAAAGGTTGTTAAGGGTGATATTTTTTGGTATAGGCGAGAGCGTAGTGGGGGGACTGGTGGATTCATGAACATGATCGATGATATAAATAAAAATAAAATATGAAAGAATTGCCTACATGTCAGATCTTATATGAGGAAGTTTGTCAATGTTGATGAATGTGGGAAAGAATTTTGCCGGCAAGATCATCCATTTCCCTTCAAAAGTAGGCCACAGAGAGCTAACATGCTGTTTCCTTTCATTATTTTGAAGAACACAATTTAGTCCAAACATAGCCAGAAGATGTGGCAGCCTCGTTTGCATCTTCAACCTATTAAAATAAAATCTCTCTTCAATCAAAGTTGATGATTGCTCATTCATAAATAAAATCTCTCTTCAATCAAAGCTGTTGATTGCTCGTTCATAAGGCCAAGTGTATTGTATGTTTTGCATTTCCATTATTGTAAATTCTATGTATAGTTTGTCTGGCATCCTATTATCTATCAAATGGAATAGAACATTCACAATGGAAATTTTCGTTGGTTGTAGCCCCTACTTTTCGTGGAATTTATCTCAGGGAAGCTAGTACTTGCAAACAATCTACTGAGGTGAGGTTCCGCTAACTTTTTTAGTTGATAGAATCTTCAGTAACCCATTTTCATGCATATGACTTTCTTCCTATAGTTAAAAGTTTGAATGTATTATAAAAAAATAACCATTTTTTCTTGTATTATTGCTCTGTGGCATTGTTGTTGCTAAATATTTGATCAATTGTAGACAGCTAGTCCAAGTAGGATTTGTTGTCATTGCATGATATGCAAAAGCATAATGGAAAGACAGTGCTGTGTGGAAGTTCTGTTACTGACACCCCTTGAAACTATCATTCTATTTCAATGCAGACAAGAATCTTGTTGAACTTAGAAGATTTTTGTCTATCGACAGACAGTATAAGTTTGATGAATCATGTCAGGGATGTACCTTCTTGTAGAAACATATTGGCAATCTAAAGTTCATGGCAATCTAAACTTCAAAGAGAACACTCTCTGAAGTTCATGGTTTTGAGGACTCACTCTTTTTAATTCTCTACAGATGGTATTTTCAGTTATGTTTATAAATTCGAATTAGCCAGAACAAAGAATTTCAATTTGCAAGGAGAGTACTCTTGGATATGTGGTTGGGTATCTCGACAGATGGAACCGTATAAATAGCTAATTCCATGGAGATTTTGTCTTCAAAGTTAATTCCTATAAAAAGTGGGGCATGAAAGACTTCTTCTTCTTTTTTACTTTTGTGATAAAAGCTTGGCGATGGATGGCTCCTTAGGCTATACAACCGTCTTTATTGGAACTGCTGCGTACATACATCTAGCAGAGCATTCAGAGAATAAAATATTCAGTTCTTTTAATTTGTTTGCAGAAAACCATATTTTCCACTTCTAAACCAACTGTTAATATTCTTATTTTCGTTAGTTGGATTGCAAGAAATTTCATAAGTAGATTTCAGTGTTCCCCTCATTGTTAACTTTTGACAGCCTAATAATTATCAAAGGCAACTTTTATCATCCATTTTTTTTTTAGTGTTAAATAAAATTTCCATTGATAACACCAAGAAGGTGCAAAAAACATATACAAAAGGTATTAGTGCTGTGCAAAAAAGTTCGTGAACTTGACACAAAAACCAGCATTTTCACACACCAATAAGACCTTTGCTATATCCTTGGCTGTAACAAAAATACATATCTCTCAGCCACGTTTATCATCCAGATTATTTACCGCCTTATTAGTGTTAATGTGTTCTTTCATTTCTTCCTTTTATTCCATAAATTTGCTAGTTCCAATCCAGTGTTTTTCAATGAAGCTAATAGTTTACAGCCCTTTTCCCCCAGTGGAGTGTGCAACTTGAGCCAAAGTTTCATGAAGATGCCAGTAATCTAGAGGAATTGGTTCCCTTTGAGGAATGCATTCAATTGCATTCCACTGATAAGTCGGTTGTAAAGTCTCCTGAGTACCTCCTCCTTACTCACAACGGCCGAAGCTTCAAGTTAGTAAAAGTTACCTTGTTGCTTCTAATTTCTATAGGAATATATATGTTTTGTGTCAGTTATACCTTTAACTCCCTGTCAGAAAAAGGTGCATATATGGAATGAAACTATGGCCACTGATGGGAAGGAACTTTGAGTTGCAGGCGCTCATTTATGCTATTAGATGGTTTCTCAATATCCAAAGCACACACACCTTATGCTAGTGATGCGCATTTCTTCACAGGACTGGATACTTTCTGAGGCATCTGAGTATCAATCTACTGTTTTTTCATAAATGACCAGCTTCTAATAAATCCTTCAGAAGGCACCTGCCACTTCACGTCTTTTTTTTATAGGAACCAAGCTTTTGTGATTCATCTGATTTCTCTTGTTAATCCATGCATCACCTCCATTCTTGAATCATAGTTAGATTCTCCAATTGGTAAAAAGGATTGAAGTTAATTTCTGCTGTTAATTTTTTTCAATTGAGATTGAGGATTCATTACAAGTTTGCATCTCCTCAGACATGTACTGCAAAATTTGCTGCAACTTCTACATCTGAGTATATATTCTTTTTCTTTTCTGCAGCATTGTTGTGGATCCTAGCAATCTTAGCAGTGGTCTTCACTATTACGAAGTCTATGGCATTGATTGCAAATCACCATGGCGCGGACCTGTTTTCAGAATCCCAGTGACTATAACAAAACCAACAGCTGTACTGAGTTGTCCTCCGGTAGTTTCATTCTCAAAAATGTCATTTGAACCAGGTGAGAAATTTGCTGTTCCAGAATATGAGGAGAAACAGTCAACACTCTTCTTACGTTAGTTGTGATTGCTGAAAATGCATGTTTTCTTCAAATTAAATGAATAGGCCACTTGTCTCCAATTTGGATGGAAATAATGATTAAATTAGTGTCCGTGCATTGCCTGACAGTTAATAAGTATTCTTGATGATTAATTAGAACATATTTTCCAGAATTAGTTTCAAAATCTTTTATATTAGGAAATCTAGAATCCTGATGCATGAAGAGAGTTTGACTTTGGAAAAAGCACCATCATTATGGTAATGTACATGCAGTAGAAAATTTATGCCAGTTCACTGTGGTGTGGTACGCTAAAAGTCAATATTTGCAGGAAAATGCAAATTAAGATTGAGAAAAGAAAGTTTCACGTCATTGACTCGTAGAAACCTATTTTCAAAATCTAGGTAAAACCTTTATTACTTGCATAGAAATTTTTCTTGGAAATGCTTTTTGTCCATTGCATGAATGATTGTTGATTGGGCTGTTGAAATATTTTTTAAACCATCACCTTCTGCGGTTGAAGTTCATAATTCATTGCATATAACATTCTTTACTAAGTGGAAAATATGCCTGTTAGTCTAGATTTCATACTAGTTAAGGATGAATGGAGCTAAAGAGCACTTTATTAGTCGATGATCTTACTGGTCTCTTGGCTCCGAGAAGAACTAAGTGACCTAGTAACTTCCAAGGATACCTTGTCTGTATTTAATAAGCATTTGAGAAGACATTTTATTTACAGATAATTGATAAAAGATATGGGCTTTCTTCATGGGCAGTGCAAACTTATTTTTTTTTCTCCTGGTGCTGTTGGCATAACTATCACAGGCCATATAGAGCGAAGATACTTGGAGGTCCCACAAGGTGCTACCTGGGTTGAGGCAACTATGAGGACATTAGGGTTTGATACCACTCGTAGATTCTTTGTTGACACTGTCCAGGTTTGTCATTCACTGATCTCTTAATATATGGGCCTGTGGAGGACTGCCTCACAACATTTGTGCATTGCAGATCTGCCCCTTGCAAAGGCCCATCAAATGGGAGAGTGTTGTCATATTTTCTTCTCCATCTGCTAAAAGCTTTGCCTTCCCAGTGGTGGGTGGTCAGACAATGGAATTAGCAGTAGCACAGTTCTGGTCAAGTGGAGTAGGAAGTCAAGGAAGCACTATTGTGGATTTTGAGGTAGCATGTTTACTTTGAAAATTTGGATATGCTATTGGATATCTTTCTTAAACCTTTTACATATTAGTTATGTTGCATTTCGAATCGGCCTGACTCTTGTTCCATCTGTTGAGTAATTGATTGAGAGTTTCTGCTGTTTGTGCTGTATCATTTAATGGAAATTTAAAATTTCTGCTTACTTCTGGCATATTTTCTCCAATATTGAAACATTCAAAACATGTGTCAATACTATGAAGCTGTCTCTTTTACTGTGGTCAAATTATGAGAAGCAGATCAGTTTCTCTCACTTTTGAAAAAGCCTCTGAACTGTCATTGACAAGAGTTTCTGGTGTTTGTGCTGTATCATTTAATGGAAATTTAAAATGTCTGCTTACTTCTGGCATATTTTCTCCAATATTGAAACATTTCAAGCATCTGTGTCGATACTATGAAGCTCTCTCTTTTACTGTGATCGAAGTATGAGAAGCAGATCAGTTTCTCTCACTTTTGAAAAAGCCTCTGAACTGTCCTTTTCCTCAAGGTTCCTTATTTGTGTGGTACATGTTTGTTTCTAGATTGTGTTTCATGGGATTGACATCAACAAAGATGAAGTAATCCTTGATGGCAGTGACGCACCAGCTAGGATAGATGTGGAGGCTCTTCTTGCATCTGAGAAACTTGCCCCTGCTGCCATTCTAAACAAGGCAAGAGCATCCCCACTAGACTTGGAAATTTACATGGGGATTCCTTCATTTCTCTGTAGCAGGTTCAATTGCACGATGGTTTCTGAATTCACTTCTTTTTCTGTCCTGTACTTTACAGATAAGAATTCCATATCGACCTACAGAGGCAAAACTTACTGCCCTCCCATCCAGTCGAGATAGGCTACCTTCTGGCAAACAAATATTGGCACTTACATTGACGTGTGTTTAACTCTAGTTTATGTCACCATTTTGACTTGCTTTGATCTTGCTCAATCTAACTATGAGATCTTTGCCATGAAGGTACAAGATAAAGTTAGAAGATGGAGCTGAAGTAAAGCCTTATATTCCACTTCTTAACAATCGTATATACGATACCAAGTTTGAGTCTCAATTCTATATGATATCAGATGCAAACAAGGTACTGCTCACTTGAATATTCTGGTTAAATTAGCTAAAATATTTTTTTGCTTGCTAACATATGGCGGTTTAAGATGCTTGTTAGAGAAATGTCAGAACAAGTAGAAAATTTACATGTTGTGGTATGTGCTTTGTTTATCATGTCTCTGTAACTCATCTTATATTGAAAATTGGACATGCTGCATGCTGTCCCAGTGGTTGAAGTGCGTCAAACTGTTTCACCAATATACTGCAGGAATTCGATAGCTATTGCCTCCAACTTCCTTCATATGCCATGATTCATATCTGAATAGCTAATAATTGCCTCTGCTACAGCGTGTACATGCAATGGGAGATTGTTACCCAAAATCTTCGGAACTTCCCAAGGGAGATTACACTTTACAGTTATTCTTAAGGTAATGATTATTCGTTAAGGAGGAATACCTCATGTGCATACATGCCTCTTGGGTTTTGTAGAACTTTCCTGTTTTGATTTATTTGAGTGCCAAAAGAATTTGATAGTACCGTGGGGAGTTAAACTGAGTCAAACAATATTTTTTATAATTGAGCTGCTTTTTATGTTGTTCGAGAAAATTTTGTTTCTGTGAACCATTTGTAAGCTGCTCATGAAAAAAGTGCTGAACTTTGTCAAAATAATTTCTAGCTCTACCATAAGCTTCAATTTCCACCTGAATGCTTTAATAACACCAGTCATCTTCCAGGCACGACAATGTGCAATATTTGGAGAAAATGAAGCAGTTGGTATTGTTCATCGAGAAAAATCTGGGGGAAAAGGTATTATCCATATATTATAATGCAAGATTACTGAATTTCCTTCTTTGTTTGAATTAATTGGAAATTTAGATATCCCGAGTATTACATATACTTGACAAGGGCAAGCACAGGAGCATTGCATTAGCGTTAGGCCCTTCATGGTGTTCACTATTAATGAGTGCTCATCATCTTTATGCGAATGGTATGCTCTGATGGTCTACTTTTCATTCAGGATACTATTCGGTTGAGCTTTTTCTCTCAACCAGATGGTCCAGTGATTGGAAATGGAACTTATAAGTCCTCAGTCTTGATTCAAGGGTATATTCTATTCCCCTTTCTTGACTTTGAATACTGCTTCTTCCCTTGCTGTCAACCTACTCTCATAGAAGATGTCTTTTTGTAGGAAAAAGGAAGCTATATATTTGGGCCCACCAGTCAAAGACAAGCTCCCAAAGGTAGTAGATATGTCCAGTATGTTTTCTCAAGTCAATAGATTACGTGCTTGATAACCAGCCAAGGTTGTGCAGAACTGTCCGCAAGGGTCTCTGCTGGTCGGAGCAATATCATATGGAAAACTATCATCTGCGAGTTCTGATGAGGGGAAAAAACCGCAGAAGAACCCTGTGTCCTATCATATATCTTATATTGTGCCACCCAATAAGGTTGTTTGCTCTCCCTCCTCTTTTTTAAGTTTCATCCTTGAGTTTCATTTGCTCATTTGTAACAAATCTTTGAAGGTAGAGGAAGACAAGGGAAAAGTTTCATCTGCTAGTACCAAGTCTGTGGCAGAACGATTGGAAGAGGAGGTACCCGCAGCATCTCATGAATTTATTGTCACTTCCTCTTACAGTGAAATTACGGTTATATGTTTGTCCCCTTATCTTCTTTGCCGTGGAAATGACTTTTTCCTGCTAAGAAGAGGAAAAATAACGGGAACTTGTTCCAAGCTGGTCCCTTGGAACAATTTATGTCAGTCTGTAAAAGTTAACATCCTGTTCTAGAATGTTAGAAATATATTGACATTGAAAGAGCATTTAAAGAGAATGATGTCACTCATACGGAGTACTTGGAAGTCAGAAATGAAGAAAATAGCTCTATAGAAATGTCCATTCAAAAAAAAAAAAAGGGGAAAAGAAAAATAGGTCTGGTGAATGAAGCACAGCTGGGGTCATGGATCTTTCCTATAGTACCTGAAGTAACAACAATGCTAGGATGCATGGATTGATATGCTTAAGATTTTTCATATGGTCAGACAGGTCCTTGCTTTGATCCACTGAGCTCCTGCTATATGATGTACTCCTTCATTTGTGTGCTTTTACTATATACTTCTATATCAGTTTAAAGTATATACAGCAATTGAGAATGAGCAAAATTTTAGAATATATCCTTTTAATTATCGACAGATCTTTCAACATGATAAGAGTTTTCCGTTGACCGTACATGGATGAATTTTCCCACAATATATATATATATATATATATATATCATAGAAATGAAAAGTGATTATATTTTTGTTGAGCCTATTTCCCATGTGTCAATCAGATTCGTGATGCAAAGATTAAATTTTTGGCTACTCTTCAACGAGGCACTGATGAAGAACGCACAGAATGGAATAGACTGAAAGCCCATCTTAAGGTGAGGATTAACTGGATCCTGGAAATGGCTCACAGATTAACCATGTGTTGCAATTGCATTGGAGAAACTATTCACTATTGTGGTAAATTAGACTTTATAAGCTCTGAGTACCAGATATTTCCCTTACTAATTGGAAGTGTTTGAATTGTCAATGCCTGTCGGTGCAGTCAGAGTACCCAAAACACACCCCATTGCTTGCAAAGATTTTGGAAGGTTTGCTGTCTCAGAAAGATGTTGAGGACAAAATCCGCCACCACAGGGAGGTAACTTGCAGTTTTATCTTTTTTGTCTGGTCTCTTTAAGCAAATTCGCGTGTGTCAAAATGTGCATTTTGCAGGAACTCGTGAAAGCATTCTCTCTCCTTTGTTGAATCATCTTCATGCATCATCTGATTTCTATGCATATACAGATATGATATTCTCATGTGCATTGTCTCATTAGGTCTTGATTGCCAATGATTCCAAAGGTGATCATTGCATAAGAATCAAAATTTAATGTGAATCATTCTCAAGTATGGCTTATCATAGAATTATTGAAACAATATGGCTGAACAGATTATACCCCTGATGTTTTTAGTGCCAAGTGTTTTGTCTTAAATTTTCAGTCTTCATCTTGAATGGTCTGTTGGATAGTTGCAATGAAGACTTTTGAGTTTCAGATTGTCACATTGTGATGCTTTACTGGAAAGAAGATCAAAGCGAAAATGGAAGCATTATGCTACAGCCAACATGATTTTTGACTTATTAGAGAGAGTTTGGCCATATTGAAGTGTGATGGAATATGGTGGAAAAAATCTTCTGAGCTTCAGTGAGTGGGTCAACCAGAATTGTCGGTTGACATGCTCTTGTGTGATGAGATGCAGGTCATAGAGGCAGCAGATGAAGTTATTGATAGCATTGACGTGGAGGAGTTAGCCAAATTCTTTGCCTTCAAAAGTGACCCTGAAGATGAGGAGGCAGAGGTTTGTTTTCGGGATTCTACTTTGTCGGTCTTTTGCCTTGCAATTATATCACTTAAATCGTTAGTCAATTCTACTCTTGTAGAAAATGAAGAAGAAGATGGAGACGACCCGTGATCAATTAGTAGAAGCTTTATACCAGAAAGGGTTGTCACTGGCCGAAATTGAGTCTGCTAATGTAAGAATACTCTCCTACTGTATCTCACAGTACAGGCTAATATGATTTGAAGTTTTAAATTCCGTTCTTTGCAACTGAATTTGATCCTTGTATGTTAAGTACTACGGCTGTGGGATCATTGCAGAGAGATGTGGAATCTACAACTGAAGCTTCAAAGGATAAGGATGGGAATAACGATCAATCTGCATGGGAAGTCATCGGATCGGACCTCTTTGAGGAGAATTTCAAGGAACTGAAGAAGTGGGTTGATGTCAAGTCTTCCAAGTATGGTATCCTTCTAGTCACCCGAGAGAGGCGTTCAGGAAGGCCAGGGGCAGCTCTCAAGGTACTTCTGATTCCACTATTGCTTCGTGGCAGGTTGCATTCTACGAAATGATGCAGTAATCATCTAAGATTATGCTGTGAGATCTCGTGGTCTTGAGATTGATTTTTGTTGTGTGGCTTCAGGCATTGAATGGCATGATCCAAGAAGATGCTGATCCTCCCAAGAAGCAGCTCTATCAATTGAAGCTCTCTCTACTTGAAGAGCTCGGGTGGAGTCACCTGGTGTCGTATGAGAAGATGTGGATGCACGTTCGGTTCCCACCAAGCCTGCCATTGTTCTAGGCCACTCTTGATAAGCCTGCCATCGTTCTGGGCCATTCTTGATAAGCTTCGGTTATCAGAACCCGAGGATGATGATAATTCACCTTTTGAGGAGTTAAAATGTCCGAACCACCCTCACACGGTCAGTTTCTCTTCATAGCCCGTGCACGAGGTCTTTTATGAACTATTGGCCTTGTTCAGAATAAGAACTTGGTGCAAACAAGGTAGTCAGAATGTTTAGCTTGGTGCAAACAAGGTAGTCATTTAGGATGCAACTCGAAACAATTATTCCAGCATACGGAGAAGTTTGGCGCATTGCAATTATAGCAACTGGAGTCTTACTGAAATAGGTGAATGATTGATATGGGCGTGCCATTTTTGCTTAGACTCTTGTTGACGGATTGGTTTTAGGGAAAGGGGATTAAGAATAAAAAAAATTTATGACCGGCTCCTCTTGAACTTGTCGTAGATTAATGATTTAAGAATAGTAATATCTTATTTTAACAATTTAAAAGCTGAAATTAACCATGAATATGAACTATGAAGCCCTAGTGAAGTCCGAGGAGATTTGACAGATTTAGTATGACACAATTTATGCGTTTTCCCTACCGCTGGATCAACAGGGAGCCTTTTAACTAGGAGTATTGTACGAAAATACCGTATTTTATAAAAATAATTCTTTAAAAACAGTCCCGGGGAAAGTATTTACGTGAATACCGTCAAGAGATCGCATGTTGAACACGCGATCTCATTTTTAACTGAGATCGCCTGTTCAACATGCGATCTTGTCACAACCAAAACCGGTGCGTTTTGGGCAAAGAGAGACCGCAGGTTGAACCTGCGATCTCTCTTGGCCCAAAACGCACCGTTTCATTTACAGGGAAGAGAGATCACAGGTTCAACCTGCGATCTCCCGTCGTTATAACCCCGCCCGCACAGCCGGCCGGGCATTTCCCTCTTCCTCTCATTTTCTTCTCCTCTCTTCTCCTCTCTTCTCATTGCGATCTCTGCCCCCGGGTTCCATTTTCGTTGCGATCTCTCCCGATTTCGACATTTCATTGCGATCTCTGCTGCATTTCCTAAGGTATGTGAAGTTTTTTTTTTAGTTTGCCCTAATTTTTCTTCAGTTTTTAGGGTTTTGAGAATTTTAGGATTTGTTAAAATTGTGTTGATTAAGTGCAATTTTGAGTTAATGAATTAATTATTTACTGAAAGTAGGTTATGGGTTACGAATTATAAGTTATAATTATTGTTAATTTTGCGATTTCTTGTTGATTGTATAGATTAGGGTTTAATTTTAGGGTTTGTTAAAATTGTGTTGATTAAGTGCATTTTGAGTTAATGAATGAATTATTTGCTGAAAGTAAGTTATGAGTTACGAATTATTAGCTATAATTATTGTTAATTTTGTGATTTTTTGTTAATTATATAGATTAGAGTTTAATTTTAGGGTTTGTTAAATTTATGTTTGATTAAGTGCAATTTTGAGTTAATGAATGAATTATTTACTGAAAGTAAGTTATGGGTTACAAGCTGTTATATATAATTATTGTGATTTTTTATTGATTGTATAGATTAGGGTTTAATTTTAGGATTTATTGATAATTTTGTAGTTATTTATTGATTGTATAAATTAGGGATTGATTTAGGGTTTGATGGAGTAAAGTGTTTGTGATATTGGTAAAATATAGTGAATTAGTTGTGAAATGGTGAAATATAATTAATTGTTTGAGAAGTAGTGAAATGAAGTGAAGTTGGTTATGAAATTTATAAAGTATTGTCGTTCGATTGTGAGATTGTGAAATAAAATGAAGTGATTGTGAAATTGGTGAAATTAGTGAATTGGTGGTGAAATATAGTGAATCAAGTATGAGGTTATGAAATGAAGTGAAGTTGGTGAAATAAACTGAATTGATTGTCAGTTTATGAAGTGCAGTGAAGTGAAGTGATTATGAAATTGGTTAAATAAAATAAACTGAATTGGTTGTCAGTTTATTTGTAAACTTATTGAATGAAGTATTTGAGCAATATAGCACTTGTGCTATACACTAATATTTGTAGTTTGATATTTTCAATAGATTGGAAATGGTGAATCATGTTAAACTTGTGGTATACGCCCATGGAAATATTTTATGTGGTGAAGATGGGCCATATTATGATAAGCCACCAGTGAAGAAAATCAAAGTGAGATGTGACACAAGATACGATGAATTATTGGACAGACTCTGTAGAATTGTAAGAGTTGATCGTGCTATGTCTACAGTAGAGGTGTTTCACAGACATGCAACAGTTTTTCAGTCAACTTGTGTGCGTTATAGTTTGATTCTTATAACTGATGATGAAGATGTAGAGAATCTTATGGATGCTGCTGAACTTGGTGGTGAATTGCAAATTCCAGAGTTGTTTGTTCAAGTACAAGGTACCACCAGCATGGGATTAGAGCAAAATGTTAGAAATACTACCTCAGTAATGTCTTCAACTTCGGAAGCATATCGATGTGAAAATGATGTCAACATGAGTGAAGGAAATAATATTGAGGATGATGATGATGATGGTGATGATGATGAAAGAGAGGTCGATGAAGCATTACATGAATTGTCTATTGATATCGATGAAGTATTATTGGATGAAGAGATTGAGACCGGTGGTACATCTGCTGATTTTGAGTTTGATACATCAATTGATCCCTTGCCTCCACAGTGTGCAGAAACTGTGATGATTGATAATGTATTGGATGAGAGCTCGATACCTGACCATAATGACACTTCCCTTGAGGATCCAATTCCTTTTTTTAACAGAAGGGATGGTGGTGATGGATACATAATAATTGATGAAGCAGATGGAGAATGTTTTGACTATCTGAACTTTGGTGACGAGATTAAAAAGGGAATGCGATTTAAAACAAAAGCTGATTTGATTTATGCTGTGAAGGTACATCACATCAAGAATCACTATAACTTTTATGTTGATGAATCTGATAAGAGGATATGGTCGGTATTCTGCACTGAGAGGGACAAAGGATGTAAATGGCGACTTCGTGCATGTCAAAAACGTCAGGATTTTGCATTTGTTGTTACTATAATTGTAGGACCTCATACATGTGTAAATCCTGTCCTTAATCAAGACCATCCACAGCTTGATTGTAACTTCATGAGTCGGTATTTCTTAAATCAAGTTAGGGCATTGCCTGATGTGAAGGTTTCTGTATTGCGGCAAACTATAGCCGATACATTCGGCTACTTGGTAACAAGGAAAAGAGTATGGGATGGTAAAAGGAAAGCGATTGAGACGGTCTATGGTGATTGGACTCTTCTTATGCAGAATTGCCAAGTCTTCTGAATGCTTTGCAAGTTACTAATCCAGGATCCGAAGTGGCTTGGCATTGTACTCCAACAGATATTGATGGTCAAGTAATTTTTAGAAGAGTATTTTGGACATTTGGTCCATGTGTGAACGCTTTTCCATATTGTAGGCCGGTTGTTAGTATAGATGGGACATTCTTGTATGGAAAATATTCACATAAATTATTGATTGCATGCACTATGGATGGTGCAAACCATATTCTCCCTTTGGCTTTTGCATTAGTTGATGAAGAATCATACGGCTCGTGGTCTTGGTTTTTGATGCACTTAAAGCATTACGTTGTTGGTCGTCGTTCAGAGACTTTATGTCTTATATCTGATCGTCATGCTGGCATTGTTAGTGCAATAAGAGATCAGAGGGTTGGATGGCAGCCACCTTTTGCTCAATGGCGACTTTGCATTAGACATGTGGCTAGTAATTTTAACAAAGTCCACAAGGACCAGGTATTGAAGAGACTTGTTACTACAGCCGCGATGCAATGCCAACCTAAAAAATTTGTGGAGTATATGGATGAAGTTAAGAAGAGGAAAGAATCGGCACCTGATTACTTTCTGAACTTGGATGTGGAGAGATGGACACGGGCATACGATGGAGGCTACCGACATGGTTTTATGACAACAAACCTTAGTGAGAGTTACAATGCCGTTTTGAAGGATGCAAGGTCCTTACCAGTTGCAGCGCTTGTTAAGAAGATATTTTATAATTGTGTTCACTATTTTCAATCTCGTCTTGAGGAGGTAGCCGTCGGTATTAGTAATGGAGAAATGTTCACTCCGTGGGTTGCTAAGAAATTGCAAAAATGGCGACAAACATCAAATGCTCATACTGTCATTTCATTTGATCGAATCACTGGTGAGTTTGAGATTATGACGGGTGAGCGACGCACACGTAATGGCAGCAAGGGTGGCCATCTCCATACTGTTAATGTCAGTAGTCGAGAGTGCACATGTAATAAATGGCAGACTTACAAGATGCCATGTTCTCATGCGATGGCCGCCATGGCATCAATTCATATGGATAGCTCCCAACTTGTCGGCCCCTGGTATTCATTGACGCATCAACAACTATGCTATCAAGCTAAGTTCCATCCAATTGGAGACAAGGTCAGATGGCCTCAGATAAATTTCCCGACGGTTCTTCCAGATCGTAATCTTCTTCGAGGAATAGGCAGACCTAGGTCGAAAAGATATCATAATGAGATGGATATTAGGGAGTCTGCATTCACCATAACGTGTGGTTTTTGCAAACGCGATGGGCATAATCGAAGAAATTGTCCCGAGCGCAGAAAGGTTCAAGGTTCATGGTTCATGGTTCATAATACAAAAGATGTTATATTTATAGTACATGTATTGTTATTTTACATTTCATTTTTTTGACAACTAACAGTATGTTATATATGTCATTTCAGATGGACCCTGGTCCCAGAGATAGATCAGTACTCCGACTGCAGGATAGACATCGATCTGAGGCAGTGGGGGGGGGGGGGGGGTGTAGCACTTGTTTGTCGTCGACGTGAGGCGACATTACGACGCGAGGAGGATGTCCTGCATATTGATGATCGTCTGGATCCATACTTACAGCAATCTGGCTTCTATGGCGTCTCTCGGATCCCCTTCATCCAGCTAGATTAGCACATCATCACAGCGTTAGTTGAGAGGTGGAGACCAGAGACGCACACTTTTCATATGCCACATGGAGAGGTTGCCATCACATTGCAGGATGTCGCGATTTAGCTGGGCTTACCTATCGACGGAGATGCTGTGACAGGCATCACTCACATGCCTTGGGCTGATGAGTGCGAGCGGCTGCTGGGTGTTAGACCTGATCCTCGCAGTATCACAGGTGGACGTCTTCGGATGTCATGGTTGCAGAGGCATTTCCATCAGTTACCTGCAGATGCTGATGAGTTCACCGTGATGAGATTTACTCGGGCTTATATACTACAGTTGATGGGTGGCATGCTATTTGCGGACAAGACCTCCAGTTTCGTTCATCTTATGTTCCTACCGCTACTGGAGGATTTTGCCGCTGCTGGGAGATATAGCTGGGGAGCTGCATGCTTGGCCTGGTTATACAGACAGCTTTGCCTTGCTGCCGATAGTTCGGCTAATGAGATCGGAGGGGCATTGATTCTCCTTCAGGTTTGGGCATGGGATCGATTTCCACATGTAGCGCCCACTCGCATTCAGATTACTTGGACAGGTGGTCGACCTCTGGCATGTCGATGGCATGCTTCATTTGATGTGACACAGCTCTCTACACATGTCCTTGGACAGTACAGAGACGCCTTCGACAGACAGACAACACGCCAGGTACTATCTTTAAATTATGTAATTTCTGTAACATACATTAATTTTTATATTAACTGACTAATGTAATATCAATTTTTGTACAGATTGTATGGATGCCTTACACAGAGGAGATTCTCGGGTTACTACCACCGTACTGTGTAGCTGGAAGTGATGTATGGCGAGCCCGAGTGCCTCTCATATGCTTCTTCATTGTTGAGTGGCACCATCCAGATCGAGTGATACGTCAATTCGGGGGGATTCAGAGTATCCCACCTGCTTGTGATACCTCCCCTGTACTTCATCAGATAGACCTCAGAGGGAGGACAGACGAGGACTGGATTAGGAGGCATTGGCCTCTAATCCAATTGTGGATGCAGCGAAGAGATAGTATCGTTGAGCTTTACTATGACGATACATTACCGATGGGCGTTGATCATCACTACAGCAACTGGTACCATGGAGTCACTAGACGATATATCGGACGTACAGGAGCAATGATTAGCACTCTGGTATTGTTTACTTTTATATTAATATTACATTTCTGTTCCTATATTTAACTTCTTACATAATGAATAAATATTATCTTTTTTAGGTTGATTCTCTCCGACGCATCCGGTTCGAGTCAGCCACGTTACAAGATGCTTGGAGCATTGCTGACATTGGATTGCATGTTGCTGAAGATTATGAAGGTGTGCAGATGTTTCCTCCAGGACAGCAACAGCAGCCAGATATACCTCAAGCAGCTCGAGGTAGGGGACGTAGAGGTCGAGGTAGGGGACGACGCCAGGTTGCAGAGCCACCTCGCTCCCCTTCTCCCATTCCTGAGCCAGCACGCTCCCCTTCGCCTACTCTGGAGCCGACAGGCTCCCCTTCTCTGCATCAGCATGACTTGCCTGATATTATGTCATTTCACACACCTGATGCGATGGGTTCATCACAGTGGACAATGCCGACTCCACCTGCTCCTCAGAGATATCGTGAGCCATCTCAACACTCATCGTATGAGCCATCACATTATCCAGACTACGAAGGGCAAGAACCAAGTCAGGCAGCAGGTCCGAGTAGGACAGAGCGACCACCGGCACAGGAGCCCACACAAGTTTTCCAGAGGAGGCGACTTAGGAGGAGGAGAAGTCCGTCGTAGATTTTTTTTAAGTATATTGTGTTTAGAACAGTATATTGATAACTTCTAACTACTGATGGATAATTTCATACTTCACTTCTAATGAATATTAATATTTTTCAAAATTTCATTATTGTTAATTGGTTAGGAAACTCGTCGATCACACGAGGAAATTAGGGGGTTATGGTCAGCTGAGATCGCATGTTTAACATGCGATCTCAGTTGAACAGTGATGAGATCGCATGTTGAACAGGCGATCTCAGTTAAAAATGAGATCGCGTGTTCAACATGCGATCTCTTGACGGTATTCACGTAAATACTTTCCCCGGGACTGTTTTTACAGAATTATTTTTATAAAATACGGTATTTCCGTACAATACTCTTTTAACTAGTAAGTGTTAAATGGAATTATAAATACATTATAGAACAGGTAGCGTGATTACAAATTAACTCGCTTGCTGGAAAAACTCCCATCTTTCATTTTTTCACAAGACATCCGCTAACTCTCACTTTGATTCCCCACTCCTGATATCAGATTTGTATAATTATTTTTTGTATAATTCTTGGATGCTGCTGGATTTCTGGCGTTTTTCCTCTTTCCAAGCTTTGACTTAGTATTTTGACAGACAAAAAAAAGGCAGTGCCCCATATTTGACTACATTCGATCTTTTACTCATCAACAATTTCAGCACTTTCTACTGGTAGAAAACAAGGATCTGAAAACGTATTTATTATTCATAACATTATCTTATAGAACAGAACTTGTGCATATGACTATGAATAACAGATCAATACTCAAAAAAAGGAAGACAAAAATCACAGCCGCACCCACAGAAAAACACAGCAACCCTCCATCACGACCATTTCATCTCCCCCATCAACTCATCGACTCCTGAAGTCTTCGTTCTCCAGCATCCTGCCCCTCTGGTGCGGTGTCTGTGCCCGAAAGGATGGCTTCGTTGCCTGAGAAACAGAAGAACCACAGCTAATCAACTGACTTGAATCAAGTTTTCAAACATATCATGCGATACCTTAAATTGACAGACACTACCATGGGAATGTTGAGGAGCACGGGCGTCCGCCCTCTTCCCCAACCACGAACCCACTGCACCCTTGAGCTTATCGACCACTGCCCTTCCAGGGCTGCTCAGCTGGCCTTGCCCTCGGCCCCCCTCCCTCAGATGCTGGCTAACTTCCTCCGACTCAGTCACCACAACAGGCTTCTCGGTTTCCTTCTTCCGCCTGTCCAAGGCACTCGAGATCACCTCCGACAGCGCCTTGTCCTCCTCTCCCGGCTTCAACTTGTCCGCTAAGTAGTCCCTCACCGAGACTCCCTTGTCCTGTCCAGCCACTTTCTTCCCTTGCTGTGTCGCAGGTGCTGTCTCCTCTGCCGATCCTCCTCCAATCTTCTGCTCTGTCTCAAGAGATGCCACATCATCCTTTTTCGCATAGCTGAGCTTCGAGGCCACCGTGTCTTTCGCACTCCCAGCAACGGCAGCGATCTTCCCAGTGTAACTGCTCTGTTCTGATGGCTTGTCACCCGGCTGCTCAGTCAAACCTGAGCTCTCCTGAGTCGCCTGATCTTCTTTCGTACCATATCCGATCTTTGAAGCCACAAGATTCTTAGCTGAGAGCGCTTTATCTGCAATTGCATAAGTAGCGGAGGAGATCTTCTCGGCATACCCACCCTGTCTCGGTGATCCATCGCCTGACTTCTCATTCACATCACCGACTTCAGGACTGGTGCCATATCCGAGCTTTGACGTGAGGATGTTCTTAATTACAGTCGCCTTATCGGCCACTGCCGAGGTGTAGCTTCCCGGACTTGATGGTTTTTCATCCTCGGGTCTGCCTTTAGTCGTTGTGGCAGTATCACTCTCAGGAGCCGGCTCTCGGTTTCCTAACAGGGTCTCAGTCTCTTTTGTAACAGGTTCAGGGGAGAACTGATCATGGCTTCCCATCGATTTGCCAGATAATTGGTTCGGTTTTGTTTCAGTTTGGTCCCGAATTTGCATAGCATTGAATGATTGGTCGAGAGGTGCTATTTTCGCTTCATAACCACCTGCCAAGCAGCCATGTTATTACTCAGACTATAAACCAGACAAGTAATGCCAGAAAACTACCTGTCTCAGAAGCTTGTCATAAATTAACAAAAACAGACTCCATTTTTCAAAAGCTAGCAGTTAGTAATCTCTGATAATATGGATGAGATTACCCGAGCCAGAGCCGGCTGGATCGGTGACTTTGGTCTGGTAGTTCGAAGGCCTATAAAGTTCCTCCCTGTCCTTGGGTGCATCCGGGTCCTCCTCCAACCCCACTGGCCTCGTCAAGTTAACCCTGCACTGGTCCGGTGTCTCGTGGACAAGAGTCCAAGCCGGGTCTGCGGCTTGAGTGGTCGTCCCTGATGGAACGGTAGCTTGAGGTGTATTAGCTGGCGCTCTAGTACCTTCCTCCACCAGCATCGTCTCACGATGATCAGCCCTCAGACGGTCCGGATTTTCCTCAAATGATCTGGTAGCATGTTCCTGATTCCTCTCAAACGTCGAGTTCTTGTCCAGCTCGGTGGCCGTCGGCCGTGAGGCAGGAGCCCTCATGGCCGTAGACTCGTAAACTAGATTACACACGCAGAAATTAGGACTAAAACTAAAACTATCGTAACGCGCGACGCAATTAGCTTACCCGGGGCACCGTGAACTTCTGGGTCCTCGACCATCTCCTCGTACTCTTCCTCGTCATCTTCCTCATCGAGGTCTTGATCATCAGGGGCATGGCCTTCCTGAGGGTTATCATGGTCGTGGCCGTGGCCGTGGCCGTGCTTGGCTATCGTGTCCTTGAGCTTCTTCGCCTTTGCCTTCACCTTCTTCAGCACGGACTTCTTCTCTTGGTGGTGTTCACCGTGACCCTCGCCCTCCACAGCTGAAGGAAACAGCACATACTTGTGACTTTACTGTCTATTTGGAAAATTTCATTCCATCGAACCAAGTGGAAGGAATCGACGACACAGTCTCACCGGAATGAAGCTCAACGCTGTTCGTGTCATGCTCATGAACGTGACCGTGTGCGACTTGGGACTCCATCTTCAAGCTTGTGCTTATTATGGTAGATCTTCCTTCTTTCCTGATCTTTCTTTAAACTTATTTCTCAATATATACAAGCAAAGGGTTGAGAGAGCTCAGGAGTTGGTGCTACTTTTGCTTTAGCAATGTGGCATTTGAGGAGAGAGACACGAAGGGCATCTGACACGTTTCCAGTTTCTCCGGAGACGTGGCGGAGCCGCCGTGGTCGTGTGGCCCCATGCTGGCTACACAGACAGATAAAGATGATTCGCAAGTGTGTTGAATGGCCACATCCCCCATCGTTGGATCCAGAGGCCTCATCAGACAGTACATAAGCAATCTGAGGGCTTCCATTGATTCTTCAACACGTACGTGCTGGTGATGTAATTTGGCAATTTTCTCATATGGACGAACCGGGTACACATGGTGTCCATAATCTATGATAAATAAAGAAAATGAAAGTACCGTGCCTCCCTGCCATGATCGGGTGGCTTAGTGGCAGTCGTGATAGCGACTTTGACAAGTCAAAAAACCTCATATTATGTTGGAGTCTCTCCTTTTAGACTTGTCTGTGCCCAACGTAAATGAGGCTGTGAAAAGGTAAGGAAAAAATTAATCATATTTAAAGACAGCTTAGCATGGGAAAATAAGGGGGGAAAAACCTTATTTAGATATGATTTATTAATCAGTAGATGAATAAGAAGTGATTGGATGGGTGCCCAGCCCTGCGGTGCGTGGATATATTCCATCTGTTCGCGCCATTCAACTGGATCCTCTGATCATCGCCGCCCCTTCATCGGACGAATTCGAGCGCCAATCTGAGTGCCTGCCCACATCTGATCAGAAAAACCATGAAACACGGAGGTAATCAGCATTTTATTCCTTGTCTTTCTTCTTGTGATCTTTATCACTGATTGAGTTGGATTTTTAAGTTTTGTAACTGACCGAGCTGAACATAAGGATGGAAAGTTTGAGCCTTGGCTACTTGGGCAGTTGCTGATGACGGAGTTTATTGTCTTGATTATCTCGAGTCTTTCAGCTCCTGTACATGTCCTTTATGCACGGAGTTTGGCCTGAATCCTGACTACCTGCTGCTGCTGATGCTCACCGGTAAGTTCTTGGTGACGAATTGGCAACTTCGATTCGCATCTTTCCTGACCGCGTTCTTCTGCTAAAACTGCACGTGGGTTTAATCGCAAGTGGCTTTAATCCAACCTTGATTTGCACCTGCTTTCCGAAATCGCCATATCTGCTATCTAATTTTCTGATTTCTCCCCGTTCCATTACTTCTCCAACTTGGATTCTTATCCGGCATAACTTTTGAAAATTGGATTCGCGTGTCGCCTTGCTGATTGGAGCAGCAGTCCATAATTTCTAATCCAATTTCCATTCCATGTAGCAAGAGGTAGATAATCCCAAAGGGTAAGGAGGTTTGATCCATCACTGCTTACTAGTGCCAGTCGAACCCAACTTCTTGGAAAGGTTTTTTATACACAACAATGTCCAGTGTACTGCACCTCGGTATCACGGACTTCATGACGTGGGATTTGGCTGCTTCCTGAAATAGACTTCTCCATATTCTTTCAAACGTCATATATACCAGTCTTAGTAACTAGTTCTAATTTATTCTGTGAAGCTGACCCCATACAGCAATTAGTTATACCAACCGCAGAGCTCAGCTAAGATGCAAAATGGCAGTCTACGTAGTACGCTAACTGCTATAAAATAAATGGCCCAGATACTTGAGAAGCATCTAGTAATTTCTTGCCAAACTTAGTAGACTGCTAGAGAAAGAAGAGCTAGTTTCTCAACTTCTCCAAGCTATGATGGGAGAAAAATGAACGATTATTTCATTATTTCCAACGAATATTCCTTTAAATATACAACAGAGAGCTTTTATTCCAGATTTTCACGATATTCTCACCGTCTGACAGTTTACAGGGTGTCTGCGATGTTTTTGAGTTCACATGCTTCATGCTGGCTCCTGCATAATTTAAAAAAAATGCCTACTTTTGCTTTCCTCAGCTTCTCTTGCTACTCTTGAGATTCCGCACGGTCATCACAAGCTGTTGCCTCTCACCTTCCACCTCAGCAAATCTCAGACTAATCTCAGAGTATCTCTCTTCCATGTCTTTCAACTCTTTCTCCATGAGTTTGTTCCTTTCTTTGAATGCTTTTAGTTCAGCCAGCAGCCCGCAAAGATTGTAGTTATCATTCATGGGGGTAGAGGAACGTTGGTCCCCTGGCTCTGAGCAGTTTTCTTCTTGCCTATAGAAACAGAGGAAAATGCTAAACTCAGAGACATAGACTAGACAAGTTTCCCCCTAACGTACTTGTGCCTTCTCGATATCTGCCTGTCCTTAGAAGCAGCAAAACTAACTAGAACAATAACAGAGATTGAGATGTACCTTCTTATCGATGCTTCGCTTTCTTCCTTCTTGCCTGCCACAGTTTTGACCTCCTGTATTTAAATAACACAATTTATGGACCCACAATCGTTTTTCTATACAAAAATGATAAAATAGAAAGTAGAGGATGGGATAGATAAAGCTTGCTATAGGGTTATTTGACTTCTATCTCATCTCATGTTATATATAAGTTCGGCAAAAAAATAGCCTTGGTAGTTACATCAAAAGGAACAACAGTCTGCCGTTTGGAAACACCAGTATATACTTGAGAATATATAATATGTGCAAAAAGGAAACATGATAGGAAACTATCCTAAGAATATAAACAAAAGGAAACATGATAGGAAACTGCTAGGTTTATCTCCATTACCACCTTAAATTAAACCAGGCTACATTTACTGCTATAAGCTAGTCCTGAAGTTAAATAAATACCTTTAGTAGACCCACCTTGTCCTTCAAACTGGTGACATCCTTTGGTTTGCAAAGAAGTGAAGTCGATTGCTTATTAGACGGACCACCACAAGCATTATGGTTGGATTTTTCCATGAATTTTTTGGCTGAGGTAATCTCCTCTTCCCTCTTCCTTAATTCACACTGCAATTTGTGAATCTGTTCATTCAGTTTCTCTTTCTCCACTTGTTCCTTTAACAAGTTCCGCTTCAGGTCATTTTGCTGAGCTACAAGACTTTGAACTTCTGTCTCTAAATTACCAAGCACCTTCTCCTTCTCTTCCTTCAGTGATCTCACACAATTCAACTTCTTGACTGCTTCTTCAGCATTCTTCTTTGCTAAAGCAAATTGTGTCTGCAAGTCATCTTTTTCAGCATTCCACCTTTGTTTCAGCATCTCCATGTCAACTTGTTCTATTTCCTCTCTCAGCTTCACCTTCTGCTCACACTGCACTCTCAACTCAAAGTTCTCAGTTCTCAGCTTCTCTATTTCAGAGCTAAGCTTCTGTAGTTCCATCGTGAAGGCCTTGCTTACCTGTTCATTTTCTTTTAGTGAATGCTCAAGCTGCTGGGCCTTGCTGCCCAATTGCACCGACATCTGCTCTATTTGTATTGCTTTGGAAGCAATTTGGTCATAAAGCTCTCGCAGTTTTACTTCATTCTGATCTGTAATTAATCTTACCTCTTCATTGGCTTTCTGAAGCATCTCTTCAAGAGTCCTCTTCTGCTGACGAAGCTCATTAGCTTCCGCTACTGCTTCCGCTGCCATCTTTTCGTTCTCATTGAACTTGGAAGTCATTTCTACTGATAGCCTTTTAAACTCTTCCTGAAGTTTCTCAGCTGTAACAGCATTTTTCCATCTGGTTTTCTGCAGTGCCTCTTCCGCTCGTATTGCTCTCTGCTCCTGGTCTACTTTGGCCTGAGTCATGGCTTCCAAATCTTCTTCAAACCCCCGAGCTTGTTCATCCATGTCTTTTTCTAGGCCTCTGAGCTGAGTTTCCAGTTCTTTGATGGAAATCAGTGATTCAGAGAGTTTCTCTGCCTGCATCTTGACTACTTCCTCTAACTTCTCTATGGTGGCCTCAAGTTCTCTGACACTACCCGCACATCTCGCGCATTCCGCTTGTCTGCTTATATCCTCTTGGAGATTCACAACTTCCAGTTTGCTTGTGATATCAATGTTTTCTTGCTTTAAGATCTCGCAGTCAATGGCGAGCTGCTCCAAATGTGTCTCTAGCTCTTCCTTCTGTTTCTTGTAGACCTCAATCTCATTTGATAGTTCTACAATCTTTTGCTTCAGCATGCTGATTTCACCATCATAGTTCCCTTCAGAGTGTTCTTGCTGCAAACGAGTTTTGCCTTCAGCATTCAAACTGTACTTTGATTTCCTCTTCTCAATCTCTTCGAGATCCTTGAAATTCTGTATCTTAAGGGAAAGGCTTGATATCTCTCTGCTTTTTTCCTTTGCCACCTCCTCGAGATCTGCAACTTCTAGAATTAATTTAGAGTTTGAATCTTGTGTTTTCTGCAGCTGCAACCGGAGGTTGGCCTTCGAATCCTTTTCATGATCCAGTTCATATCTTAATTCATCTAGTTGAGCCTTTGCCTCCTCATACTTGATCTGCAATGCTCTCGAAGCTTCTTCATCTTCGTAACTTACTGTAGAGTACCGAAGTTCTTCGCATTCTTTCTTCAGCACATCCCTCTCCTCCTTAAGGCTAGTAACTTCCATCAATAAATTCTGTCCCCTCTTGGTCTCCTTCACAATCTGTTTCCTGAGAGATTGAAGCTCCAGCTCCGAGAGCATTGACTGCCTCGTTAAACTATCTATCTCATTCTTCAGCTTCTCAATGGATTCATCTGGAGATTCTCGCAGCCTCTCTCTTGGGACACGTTCATCAGTAGTATTAGTTGGGTCTCCAAAACTCCCATCTGAAGCTGAACCCAATGACCACTCGGTCTGGGATCTTTTGTGAGCATTGCTCATTGTCAGGGTCGTGCCAAATGATCTCTTTGGAAGTTCTGAATTTTGTCTAGGAGCTGCTTCATATTCTCTTTGACCATTCAATGTTCTGAGACCTGCATCTAAATCTTGTGGAAAGCTTTCATCATACTGCTCATCCTGCAAAAGGAATGACTTGATAGATACAAAGCAATTAGGCCCTCAAAGAGACTTGATTAGGAAAGGGCATCTATTTCACTTATTTGACATTCAAAGGTCCTTACTTCAAGATACTTATGCTGACTGTCATCATCTGTGCTGCCAGTGCTCAGTTGATTCTTTAGGGATCTGTCATGTGTGGAAATTGGAGCTCCATTTTCTTCTAGTTCTCTGACATTGTGATTGAACTTCTTTTATAATGCATATTCCCATTTGAAGCAAAAGAGAAAATAAGACATTAACAGTAACAAGACGGTATGTTACAATCAATATCAAAAAATCACCTTTGATTAGTGCTCTGCATCTTCTGAATCGTTACCTGCATCAGCAATGGCAAATGACATTCATTTTACTAAGCTTTGCAGAAGGAGAGGGAGGGGAGGAGGCAGAATCGAGAGGAGGGGGAGCTAACATGTATAATTGCACCGGAATTTGCAAATTTCAGGGGCATAGATAGAGTGCATGGTTTAGTTTCATCGGCAAAATCAGCAAAATCAACCGAGGCTTCCCCAAGAAATCCTGCTTTGGACGAACCCTGAAGAATTGCACCAATCCAGAACAAGTCAGCGAAAGATCAAAATCACATACTGGAATTCATCTTGTCCCAGAGTTATATACCGCTGACACGACAAAATGGTAAATCTTCTCATGAATTTTCCCCGTCTTTGACTCCTTAATGAGCTTCACAGTTTCGTAAACAGGACTCTCCCAGGCACAAGTCCCGTCCTGAACCACTGCTTTCTCGAGTTTCACTGTCGGCTTCCCCGCATTGTCTGGCACCAGAGATACTGTTAAGGCAGGCTTCTTCAACTTCGGCACCTGGCAGTGAAACCATAACAGAGCTGAGATTTTCTATGGAATATGAATTCTAAAATTTAACCAGCCATTTACTGGATCATACTGCCATCACCAAGTTCCCCTAGATCTTAGGAACAGAGACCCATTTCGGGTCTCTTTCTCTTCTGGGCAATGGCATTTCAGGCTTTTTTGGTTGAGACAGTACCTGAGTGACCTGAAACTGCAATTTGAACACAGCTTTGATCTTGCTCTTGTCGCCTTTCCATGACTTGAACATTTTTCTCTCCTCTCTCTCTCTCTCTTCTGGTTGCACTGACTTGCAAAACGATCAGAAGAGATCCTGTCTCATCTGAGGCAGAGTCGTCTCACCACAATGTGCAGAGAAGAACGCTGGAAACGACTTGTCCTCAGGTATTTCTTGTCGGAGCAGAAGCAATGGTGGACTTCTCTGCAAATGGGAGGTAAGTAAGCTAAAGCCAAACCTTATGCATGACTAATGATTGATTCCGCATTCCAGAGGTTTTAATTTAGCGATGAGATCACATACCACAACTCTTTACGGTTCAGCTCATTAATTTCAGATATATTAATCAGTTCATCAGTTTATGGTATTAAAAGGCTAATTAAAGAAAATAGATACCTTGCCTCCATACGAATAAAGAAACTTTAATTTCTTTAATAGATCTATACGATATGAGAGGTCTGTCTGGGATGCGAAAGGAACTTTATTATGAGTATTTGTCTGAGTAGGAAGTTTCGTCGCCTTTCAGCAGTCATATTGGGCTGTCCTTAGGTTTGCAAATTTCGGTCCTACTCATTGATGTCATGTCTGCTTCACCCTTCTTTTCCTCGTTTCAAATAAATAACCACCTATCACCAGGAAAAAATGTAGCCCGTAGGACTTCCCTCACTGGCAATTGTTAAGTGAGTTCTCTTAGCATTCGCATATAATAAATTGCCATTGGATGTTGAAAAAGCTACAGAACTGTGCCTACTGCCTCGTGCTAAGTTTGGAGGATTCTCAAAATTATAAAAGGCTTTGGGGGTGGTGGGGTCGGTGGTGGTTTCGTTCATCTCTAGTGGTCATCCAACATACAACTCCTGACTTCACTTTCTTGACGGACTAGGTTCGACCTGGTTAGATCCTGTTTGGGGGGATGAGGTTTCATGTAGGAATTCTGTGATCCATAAATGAGAGCGCTTCTGCCCAATGCTGAGGGCATTAATGAGAGGAAAAGAATTACTGCAGTGTCATTTAGATGCTCGGTCCTCATGCAGATTGTTTTTTTTTTTTTTTTTTGTTTAATGATGAAAGTTGGGGTGGGTGGGTGTCATTGAATTGGGTTCATTATTGGTGAGGCTGGCTGGATAATTTTATATTGGTCCCAACAACGAAGGCATTGTCTTAATGCATTATTGGACCGTTAGGGCAATTGGACTTTGATCTTATCATCGTCCTTGAACATTGAGTTGGTACTCGCATCGATCAGGAGCTCCAACAGTTACAGTTTTTGCCATATTGTCAAATAATAGACCATTCTTCTTCTGGGGAGGAACTTCTAGCCCTGATCCCATTCTGGTAAATCCCCTCAATTTGGGCAGCATTACCATTCCCATCTTCCTTCCCCTGGTGAAACAATTGAGAGTTTCTCCCTCATGTGGCATGAGACAAGACTGGGGCCCATGAGACAAGGTGGTGATTTTCGAACCCGATTAAAAATTTTTTACAGCCCAAAAGGTTAGGATGAAGTCTGTAGCGGGATTGAAGGGGTTGGCCACTGTGGTGCAGCTTGTGGTTCGAAGTAGGCAATCCAGTTTGATGTGTTTTGACCTGTTTGGATTTCTCTCGTATATTTGGGGTATGCTACAATCTTCTGGGTAACGGAAGAAAGAGACTCTGGGAGCTTTCGTATTTGTAGTCAGGGTTTCAGTTGCACACGACCAGTATTACCCAAGTGAAGATCTGTTCCTCGTTTGTCCAAAGACGCATAGATTGCTAGAAATATGAAAAGATTGAAACAAAACATGCATAACAGATCAAATCGTATTCAATTGGGTGCGATATATCTTGTAATCGATTTAAATAAAATAGTTTTTTTGGTTGCTGCTAAAAATTTATCGATATACCCGTTGTAATGTTGTGTCAGTCCATGAATCATCAATGTAGACATTGATGCAGTCATCCAAGTATCTGTCTCTAGCTTGTCCACATAACAGAAGCCTTCAGAATCTCAATTGGTATAGTTGATGCTGTAGTAGAAGAGGGAATGGCTGGGGGGCTTTCACATGCTGGGGATGTTATAACTCAATATTTGTAAATGTATAATTTCAGAGGCTGCTTGACTGCAGTAACTAGTCAATCACTTATTCTTTTACTTTTAAGTTTTTGAATTATTCCAAAAACAGCACGTAATTCATCTCATGATTGAAATTGAACACAAAACCTGAATTTATATATATATATATATATATATATATATATCCTTCATTCTCATGCCAAACCAAATATAGACTTCACTTATTTAGTGATTACTCCAATAATCAAGCTGCCGTTTATATCTCATATGAATACTTATTACAAGAGTTCATCTTTTATTTGAATTTGACTTTAGGATATTCTAGTAATCTCCCAATTATATTACCAACTGAGTCTGGTAATTGATTTATATTTAAACATTTAATTATAGTCATTTTTTTTCCTAATTACAACCGTTCTATTTTCTGTAACTAGTTAGGTCTACCACTAATTGACAATAAGGATAGCTTCTACGCATAAGGTAAAATTCTCAAAATACCCTTGGCAGAAGTCATAATTAGTGCCTAGAACAACATATGCTGATTACCCAATCATTGAAAAATGTATCAAACTCACTTTGGCATTTAGGTAAGCCCCGTCGCACATACTGTATAGTTGTAATATCCTGATCAAGCCAAGGCTATGGGTTATATCAAACCTTACCGACCAAAACCATATCCTAATTCTTAAGATTCTTCTTGTTCAAGTCCAAGTAGCTGGAGCAAGTTTTTTATAAATCAATAATAACCTTATACCCACAGATCATAGTAAATGCCACCTTAAATGATCACCTATATATCTCTCTACATAATTAATTAGAGACATCAAAAACCGGAATCCTATGCGTAGCACAAGTAATGAACAGCTTTAGTTATCTATGTACAAGTTAATTCCATCGCTTCAAGTTTAAGAATTATATCCACTGCAATATTTGATTTGAATGATTATTTAATAAATTAAGTAAATTGCCGTGTGAATATTATTTGTATACATCATGTTTGAATTGCTTATCTCATAAATGTCAACGTGTTTGTCTTAATATCAGATATTATATACATAGCATGAGATACATTGCTCTATTTTCTTCAGCATCTCATACTAAACATGGATATGAGTAGAGGTGATTATTTGTCAAAGTAATAATGTATGGCTAAAACTCCTACGATTATGAACTTTATGGGTTTATTCAAATGAATAGATTACTTATACTCAAGTGAATAGTTAAATTATTGCGGATACAAATCAGATATTTATATATTGATTTCAGGCGGGCAATCAACATGGACAGCATATTGCTAACCTGAATTCACCACATGTATGTTCAATTCGAATTGAAATACTCTCCTATTGAGTTAAAACAATCTCTCTCAGCTTTCACAGTATGGTGGTGCCGCATCAGGATCCCCACGATGCTACATTCTCGTATCTGGTTCCTGTTCCAATGCGATGCTTGGAACAGATTCATCCCTCTTCCCCCAGTTTCTTTCCTTTTCGATTTTCTTTTTTACTTTTTGACACAAAGATTAAGGTTCAGCCAACTCAATGAAGTGGAAGTCCTCTCCCTGTATGATTGCAGCATGCTGAGCCCCACTGGGGCTCAGTCAGGTCAACCCACCACTTGGCCCGAATTGCTCATTCTTTACTATAAAGCCACATGGCATCATGTCCCTCCTCCTCTTTCTCACCTCTCTCTCTCTCCACCCCACCCCCCAATACATACACACACACATGCCCACAAACAGAGACATACAGATATGCATGTACAAGCACAATATAGTATATATTTTTGTTAGGTCGAGTTATTAATTTACTAACATATACATACAGTCAGTTTGATGCTTTGGAATTGATTTATATAATCGATCATGCTAAAAACATGCATATAGAGTAGCGCGATGCCTCTGGGCCCTTCAGTTCAGTACTGCCTGTTGTTTAATGGACGCACGCAGTTGACCGGGGCGGGGGCTCACACCCTCACATGGCTTGCTGAGGATTCGCTACCCTACCAAGGCCATGAAAGCATGGTTTGGAACCCTAGAATATTGATTTTTTTACCAAGGCCTGTCAATTATTATAAGAGCAGCTAAGCAATTGATGAATTGAATATTCTGTTCTGTGCCTGCCAGAAGCACACTTGACTTCACGTGACAGCTTGAATACTATAATACACATAGATGTCCCGTTGAATTGAATTAACCAAATATTGTATTGATTGATTGTCTGTTGTGAGTTCCTAGACTTCTCGACGAGGTGAACCCTCCCTGTCTCTCTTCAATGAATTATTATACATCATTTCATTCCAAAAAGAGGGAAGGAAAAAAAAAAAAAGGGATTAGCTAGTAAAATGGGCCAAAGAGAAGGGGCCCATTTCACAAGCTAAGAGTGGAGATTCGGCCCATGTCAATGTGTCTACTTTCACAGGCCCACTTGAGTGATGTCACTGATGACTCCTTTCAGTCCAAATCTGGGGAAGATGTTATAGGCTACAGGCCACGTCGAGCACAAAAATGCCCTGCCCCTTTCTTCACACTCTCTTTTTTATTCACCGAGTCTACATTTGACTTCTCAACTTTTCCCTTCATTTCATTGCACAATTAATTTCATTTTACAGTGGTGGCCTCCAGCTCAGTCCCCGTGGGAATCTTGCCTAGTTTGGAGATCTTATGGAGCAACCAATGCCGAGACTTTTAATAAATGTGCACGGCAGGTGAAGGAGGTAATAGCATCCATTAATTACAAGTCATGGATCGAAGAGGACGGGTAAAAATAGAAAATGGAGAATAGAGCCTGAGAAAGAGTACTCCGTACATAGTTGGTAATCGCTATTGCCCTGTGATCTTAGAGTTCTGAGGCTCGATCTTATCTGTGGGACTCCACGTTCTCTTTTTACCCCTCTTTTACTATCTCTTTTAGGTTCATGTGTTTTATTGTATACTGAAGAGAGAGAGAGAGAGAAGGAGAATAGTCATGGACTTGGAGGCAGATAGATACATGATGAGCTGCCCGTGACGCGACGAGATTAGAGATGCGACTAGAGAAGCGCTACATATGCAAGGCTAGAAGTAGATTGGACCTACTTGGGTAATCCGCCACCGCACCATGAAACTCATAGTATTTCTCGATGTCTTTGTCTACGTTCCACATCATTCAACAAAGTCGAACACCAATACGAATCAAATTGTTGCTCTTCCCATGGTTCTTTCGGTCGTAGACGTGGCAGTCACGTACATCCCTAGGCCGTGATCTTATGCTTACTCTATTTGGAGTGGTTTTCCTATATCAACAAATTTCACAAAGAACCCAAAAAAAAAAAGAGAAGAGGAAGAAAAAAAAAATGAGACAGAAAATCAGGAGCAAAAACATATTCAATCTGTTATGTATGTTTCTTCGATGTGCACTACAACAACTGATTATCAGTTAGATATTTTTCTTCTAATCTCGAATTTATTAGTCTTTCCACACTCGGACTTGATGATGTGTGCGATATATAGTTATTTGCTCTAATATTATGTAAAAATTCCATTAAACCTATAGAAAGTTACGATCATATCTAACTAAAAATTTATATTCAAGATAATGGTATATATCCAAATTTTTTTTATATGAACACAAGAATTTTTTTATTTTATTTTTTTCGATGCAAAATAGCGGTGCTGTTATTAACACAACAGCATCAAAGTACAAAAGGAGCTAATCAACGAGCAAAAAGAGCTGATAGCCCAATTGACAAGGCCTTAAGATTATCCCATACAAACAAAGGCCCTAAAATAGATCTTTAATACCTCACGGAGAGAGCAAATCTCGCTGGCAATCAGTAACAATTTTAGCTCTAAGATTCCGTACTCCCAACAGTTGACAACAAAAACTTTGACAAATAATGTCACTGCCATGCTTCAACTCGTTCTGAGCTCGCCAAATGAAATAGATGTAAGCATTCCAGACAAGCTTGAGAAGAATAGAGCGAATAGTCCGTCCTCGAAGCTGCTGGTAAGCCCAAGAGAGTTTCTCTACCCATTCGCCAATTGGAAGAGAAAAACCACTGGCCTCCAGCACCTTCGCCCATATTTACTTGGTTAAAGAGTAAGAGAAAAAGAGATGGTCTCTATCCTCAGACTCCATTTGGCAGAAAGAACATCAAGGATCTACCTCGACACCCCAAGAAGCAATCCGAGCAAGATTAGACAACTTATTATGAATTGCAAGCCGGCCAATAAAGTTATGTCGAGGCACAAGAATTCTTTTATTATCTTTTAGGTATAAGATTTCTCAACAAGAATCTAGCACTCTAATTGATCTATTAAGCTGAACATTCCCAAGAGTCAAACTTTAAATATTTTTAAGAAAAACAAATGTGTCCAACTATGATGACAGTCGATTCTATCTGATCTATCTGTATTTTTTTCCCCTAAATATTTAACTTATAGTCGTCAAGGAATTTCACGTGGAAATTGGAGAAGGGCAGAAAAAAAAAAAGGGACCAATGAGGGAGCGCCATGTGTGCCTATCCTCTTGGTGATTGCAGATATAAATACAGAAGAAGTAAGCAAACCATTTGTGTTTATACGTCCATATATTTACTTCCTAAAGGAATTAGAGATAGGGAAGGCACTCCTATCTATTGAAGTCGTTCTAGAAAGAGAGATTGATTGGAAAAAAATGGCGGGGATAGGGGTGGAAGCAATGCCGGTGACATGGGTGGTTCACTTCCTGGGGATCGCCGGAGCTGTGATGGTGTTGGTCTGGAACATCCACTTCCGCGGCGGCATCGCCTGGCAATCCTCCGACAAGAGCCTCATCTTCAACGTAAGCACCACATATGCGACACCTCTCTCTCTCTCTAAATTAAATTCCTCTTCGAGCAGTTCGATCCTTCGATGAATTCGAGGGTTTCCGAGAACGCAAACCTGTGATTTCTATCTCGCACTTATGATCAACCAGAGACGATCGATACGTCTCGTGTTTATTTCTTTATTAATTTCCATGGAAGATGACAGAGAGAAACTGCAAAACACATTTTTCGGGGTAAAAAGGGGTTTCATGATAATCGGTTTGCGTTTCGTGAAGGCACAGCTGTGATTGTATAGCAGGAAAGAACGTAAAGGGAAGGGCATATTTCCTCCTTGTCTGCCATTAAACGACGAATCAAGATGGTTCCAATCTAAACATTTATTCTGTTCCTTCACTATAACATATAATATGGCATCGGAATCGGATGCCAATTTCTTATTTGCAAAAATTCTATTCTTCCAGTTCCACTCTTGCTTGTCAACTTATAAAAATTAAAGATAAACCAATTTCTTGGTAAAATATATAATAATTAATATAGAGAAAGGTCGGCAAGGTACTGTTCCGCTGGTAGGAGTTTCAGTTGGTGAACGTTTCTTTTTCTCTCTTTTTTTTTTTTTTTTATATCAGCAGTTGATGAACGTAAAACTTGGACTAGATGTTTCTTTCTTAATAAAACTTGGACTAGAAGTTGTTGAGTAAATATTTGCTTTTATATATGACAAGTTCATTGTGTAAAACTCTTTTAAATCTTGATATGTATAAAATTTTTATAATTTTCAAGAGTTAACTCTGTACGTGTAAATACTTGAATGACAATTCATACAATAAACATTTTTTTTTATGTACTACATACCAAATATTTACTCACGAGTTTATTCACATTAAATTGGACATGTGGCTGAAATTTCAGAATTAGGGCTAACATTAATGACAGCTTAGACTTGGGATGCTTATCCGATTTGGACGGACTTGAGCCTCTGATTGATCAAATGTTGTGTGGTGCGGAATTCAATGCAACACTCGATAGATAGATAGATAGATACATCTGACCACCCCAATTCAATTTGGCTCCACCTGCACGTCCGTATCCCCGTGAAGATACCAAGAAATTTTTGTTTGGTTCCCCACAAATGCTTAGCAACACGACACGCCCGTCCTCCTCTTTCTTTCGTCTTCATGCTACTAAAGTTCGAGCACGTAATCGTATTTGAATACACATCACAAAATTATCGACCGTTCGGGTAATTTTCTTTCTAATTTTTCTGATACGGCCTCTTATTCTAAACTGTGTTACAGTTTTTATTATCTTTACTGCACCAAATTTCATTTTACTCAAGGGGATGATATAAATTGAATTCGTGGTGGTTGGCTTTCTTTTTTCCTTTGTCCAACAGCTCCACCCGGTGTTAATGCTTATTGGCCTGATCATCATCGGAGGTGAAGGTAATAAAAATTAATTTTAAATTAGTGCTATTCTATCATATCATATCATGATTGAATGTTATCAGTACATACATAAAATATTGCATCTGCAAGCAGTGTGTTTTCAACTGCGCAGCGATCATAAGTTACAAATCCTTGCCTCTGAAGAAAGAGGTGAAGAAGCTTATCCATCTGGTGCTCCATGCCATCGCTCTCATCCTCGGCATAATCGGCATCAACGCTGCATTCAGGTTCCACAACCAGAGCTCCATCGCAAACCTCTACAGCCTGCACTCCTGGATGGGCATCGGCGTCATCGTACTCTACGGCATTCAGTGGTCGTATGGATTTGTGATCTTCTTCTACCCGGGAGGCTCGAGGACGGTCACGGCCGAATCGCTTCCCTGGCACGTAGTCTTTGGGCTATTCGTGTACGTGCTGGCCGTGGCAACTGCTACATTGGGATTCCTGGAGAAGCTCACGTTCCTCGAGAGCTTGGGACTGGCAAAGTACGGGTCGGAGGCCTTGCTGGTGAACTTCACTGCGATCATCACGATCCTATATGGAGCGTCTGTTGTAATCGCAGCTCTCGGTCGAGGCCCAGCTCCCGCTGAAGACGATTACAGCTACTCTGGAATTGAAAGATGAGTTCATGATTGTAGTTAGTTGTACCGCTCTTTTATTCTGGATTAGTGGATTATACATATGTTTTTTTTTCCCGCATAGGCTGTAGAGATCCGATCTCTCTGTTTTTCCTTGAGAGTACTATGAGACAAAAAGCTGTGGGGTAGCTCTGCTCTGCATTCGGTAGATATTTGTGCGGAATCTCCTATTGCGATCACCATCATCATGATCATCATCGGTAGAAGAAGAAGAAGAAGGTACGAAAAGGAATGGAGGCCCAAAAAGTGAAAACCCAAATCATTTACGGTCGGAAATTGGCTGACAGCCCATTATTAGGGCCTGGGCTGAGACCCTTTTGTAATTTATGCAAAATAAAATTAAAAAAAAAGAAGGGAAAAGACCTTATATTACTTGAATGCTTATAAAAGGTAGTGTTGTAGTAGCGGGGACAAAGATCATGAATAATAATGCACATATTTTCTTGCAATCAAAATCTTTTTTTTTTTTTAATCAATGCAAATGCTCCCATGGTTGCTTGCTTCATTAGGGAGTCACTCTGTATGTGATTTTTGTGTACGACTTTTGCACATTTTGTAAACTTTCATTACTGATCAGTGCAACATACTACTTACCAAAAAAAATATTTTTTTTATAAGCATTAAAACTGGCAGTATAATTATTCACTATCAAGTAGTTTTGCCAATTCGAGATCACCCATTCGAATATCTCCTATGCATCTATGTAAAAACATGTATTAAAGTTTGCTATTTGAACTATAGTGAATATTTGATGGTGCTACATTGACAAAACCGAGATTGGCAGCCCATTGTTCTGCACGTTCGATCTGTTTAGTGTTGAACATGAAACTTAAATATTATATATAGCAAAATTATGTCTCCAGATGCAACATTTATTACTATCCTGTTCCTAAATTCAACATCAAATCAAACTATCGAAAATTCTAGGTGACAGGTGGGCTTAGCTGACCTGTGATGACTGATTAAAAGGACTCGTTACGACACAAATATAGTTAGTTGAAATGGTTGGTCGTCTCATTTTCTCGGGTAAATCTCATGTTTAAATTTTGTTGGAAAAAAAAAATTCATGATTGAAAAGGAAATTTTTACCCCTTTATTGAACCAGTTTAAATGAATCTAAATTAGATAAGGTACATTGAATTGTCTGAATATCATATTCTTCTCCGCCACTAATTACACCCTCATCAGCACCTGTCAAGAGGAAAAGGAGTGATCGAGAAAAGTGGACCCGTAAGCCCAACATATATATGGCCCACGATAAAGGGATGCGCTCACCCTTCACCACGAAAGGATAAACTTCAAATAAATAAATAAAATAAATAAATAGGAAAAAGAAAAATCAAACTACAGAATCTTTGATCCCATTTATTCATCGAGAACCCCGTTGAATGTTTAGATATCATCACCTCCTTGTACGTGGAGACGGCGCCCGCTCTTTGTCCCATCCTATCAAAAAGACGATCAAGTACCTTGCCAGAGCGGATGTCGTATAGACCTGGGACGTGACCAGCCCCTACCTCAAAGGGTCACGAGAGTAAATACGGTCGAGGATGGAATGTGTTCTCCCCGCATCTCATCAACCCACTAATCCCATCGATCTCATGGCAACTCGCTGTTTATGTCTACTTCCTCTTACCACAGGAGACATTTTCAGGTCTAGGTCATCTCACACATCGTATATCAAGTATGTAACAGAACTAGACATATACTACACGTCAATGTCCCACGCCAACCCTTTAAACGAGTGTTCACTGCAAGCGATCTCCCTGAATCATTCAGTGCTCTCTAATCCGCTGGCGAGATTTGCAGGTCCAAATGAGGTATCTTGATATGCAGTGGAGCATGAAGACACATGACCAACGATGATGCTGGTGGAATCCTTGGAACTGAAACCTTCCCTTAGCCTGGCTAAATAACCAGTGTCAGCTGCGTGATGGTACTACATGTATATATACGAGCTCTAATCATGGTTGTTGTCTCCTGTTTTTTTTTTCCCTTAAATGCGTCCAATCTTTGTTGCATTTCCTCTTTCTTTCAGTAATTAAACTGTGTAAAGCGATTTTACTGTACTATGATAAAGTACGTAGAATGTAACATATGCAGTACTGTGATTCGATTCGATGGACAAGTTTTCGTTTGACATTTAAGAATTATTCGTCGAGGACATTAAACCTTTTAGAGTATTTTGTTGACAAAGTAACTTAAAATTCATATCATTGCGCTTTCTACTAAGCAACCGCAGCCGCAATTATTCAAGGAAAGAGTAAACAAGGCCTGCGTATTCATCGCTACGAAAAGATTCAAGAGATGAATCACCCAATTTCTCATAAATAAAAAGCGGGAAATTGGAATCGCTCAAAATTAAATTAAGCAACGTGATTTTTCAATCCCGTAAAGATACTTCCAAGGGCATTAACGTACTTTGATCAACTTCCTTTAAAGAAGATATTATGCCGTTTCTTTAAAGTAAATAAAATTAATGCATTTTTTAATTAAAAAAAGAAAAAAAAATCTTCGAGTAATATTATATAAGCAGAAAATTTGACTATGGTGTCTTCTTAAGTCACTCCGCCAACTCACCGGACCATCACCCACCTTCCAGCTAAGCTCCTTCTCTCTCCTCCTCTTCTCGATCGTCCTTCTTTCTATCCTATATCTCACCAACTCTCTCTCTCTCTCTCTCTCTCTCCCCGCGCTCCAATTTCAGTTAAGATTCTCGTTCCTCTGATTACCCTTTTGAATACCTTCACTGTAATTGCCAAAAAAATCTGAGCTTTGGCTATGGCGGAGGATGAAAAGAAGGTGGAGACGGAGTGCCCATCGGAGCCTCCACCACCACCGCCGCCGCCGCCAGCTCCAGCTGCCGAACCCGAACCGGTGGAGGCCCTGAAAGAAGCTGCGGTGGAGAAAGCTGTAGTCCCGCCTCCTCCTCCGGAGGAAAAGCTAGAGGAGGGGCTCAAGGCTCTTGCTATTGTTGAAAGTAATGCCTTTTGATGCTCTTCCCTTTCATTTTTATCTACTTAATAATTAGATTCTTGGGATTATCTGACTGGTGAGAGAGGAATGAGAAAAATCGGTTCTGTTGTTTCTGAGCGGAGGAGTGGTTTTGGCTTTTACTTTTGTTGAGTGGGAGTTTGTTAACTTTAAGGTTAATATGGAATCAAACCAAAGAGGAGAATTTTGTTTTTCCTTCTTCCCGTCGAAAATTATTCATGTGATTCTTACCGAAATTTTTTTTCATATGATTAATCAGACTCCAACAATAACTATAGCTGAGCGGTTTATTATACTTCAAATTAGAAATTCAAGCCAGTATGGATTGGTCAATTCATTTCTGTACCATTTTTTCTTCTTAAATAAAGTAGTACTAAAATTAATGGCTATATGAGCCTTTTTGTAATATGTCTATATGGTTTGAATTTGATTTAGTTAGAATAAATTAGATTTATAATAAAAAGTGATGAATATTTTCTTTAAAAAAAAAAAAAAGAGAACTGCACGAATTACTAACTGCTGATGTCTTGTTTCTTGTCGGTTACACTCACTTTCGAGTATAGTGTCGCGCCTTTTGAACTCAACTATGAGATCAGTTCCTGAACATGGGAAGAAGTCTTATTTTGTTTCTGTTGACAGAGCCGCCGGAGCCTGCTGAGGAGAAAAGCGCTGAGGGTTCTGCTCATCGAGGTATATATGAATAAACAAACGAGCTCGTCGAGCTAAAATGTTTAGTGTGATGGGAAAATTACAGGCCTGTTTGTGATTCTTCCTACACCGTCAGTAAAGTTCTAATCTCTTTGGGTTCAGATGCTGTACTAGCAAGAGTTGAGACGGAGAAGAGGATGTCGCTGATCAGAGCATGGGAAGAAAACGAAAAGACTAAAGCAGAGAACAAGTGAGATAGATGAACGCTTCTCCCTTTCTAATTAACAATGTAGTCTGGCAGATGATCGAGGAATTAACTCTCCGCAGGGCCCAGAAGAAGCTATCTGCAGTCACGTCATGGGAGAACAGCAAGAAGGCATCTGTAGAAGCTGAGCTGAAGAAGATCGAGGTCACTCATCATTCCCTACTCAAATGCCAGATACGATAGATAGTATATGTTCTCTCTTGTTAGAATTTTATGATCCATTTCGAGGATGGCTGGCCTGATCTCCGAGTCTGAGCTACTTTCAATATGGAATCAGGAAAATATAGAGAAGAAGAAGGCGGAGTATGCAGAGAAGATGAAGAACAAGGTAGCCCTCATCCACAAAGCAGCAGAAGAGAAGAGGGCGATGATAGAGGCGAGAAAAGGGGAAGATCTGCTTAAGGCCGAGGAGATGGCTGCAAAGTACCGGGCCAAGGGCACTCCTCCCAAGAAGCTCCTCGGAATCTTCTGAGGGGCTGCAAGGATTGGATCCCTGGCCACTCCTCGTTGCCCGATTTCTAATTTGTACATGTCCTCCGCTTGGGGTTGGAGTTGGGATTCAGATTCATTAACTTTTTAAGTGTGTGTGTGTGTGTGTATCTGTGTGTGCGTGTGTAGTCCGCGGTGGTCGCTGTATTGTTGTTCTACTGTGTTTGTTCGTAGCATGCCCTCTCTTCTGGATTGCTTTGCCTGTTTTGCATCATAATGCTGAAGCAACACAGCTAGAAATATATGAAAAGCATTGATTTGATTTATGAAATCATTTTTCCTTCCTTCCTCCAGTTAACCTCTCCTGACACCCAGATCATGAGGCAAATCCTGATGCCTGCAGAGCGTTGATGCCACAACGGGCTTCTTATTTAAAACCCAAACTGACATATTCGCTCAAAACCATCCAAAACAAGACCAGCTTCAAGCAAATCCAAGACTGTTGGGGCTATACTGTTGCGGGCATAGGCTCGGGCATCCGCCATGTTCATTTTTTTCTTTTCCATTTATTCTCTCATCAATGAACCTAGGATTGTCCTAAAAATAACAACTATCCATTGTCCTCTAGGACTAGGAGAATGATTCTTCCATGGACCGGAAAAGGAGAGGTTGTTACAGTCTAATTCAAAAACATCACTTGCTTATTACAGAGCAACCACTACTCAACTATCCAGGCGTGCAGTTTCTAAATATTATTATTCATAACAAACAATAATTTGCATAATTACAAGCCATCTTCACTATTGGCAGACTGACTTTGTAAATCGTAGGATAGGGACTGAAAATAGCATTCCTTAAGATATATATATATATATATATATATAGAAATTAACTAGCACAACAAACCATAAGCTAGTTATCAATGTCACAAAAGATTCGTTAAATCCAAGCCACAGGTCTGGTTGGTTGACTGATATTGTAAATGCAGAACATCTTTTCAAACTCTCCTACCATTCAAAGATTTTTCAGTTCTGGAGTACTGAAAAAAAATTCCACTTGAGAATGACTAACATCAAACATGGAATATGAGCCATCGAAAAGTAACTAGAGGTAAGAGCTTGAAATAAATGTATAAAAGGAATGAATAAGCAGATCATTGGGCGATCATTTTGAACTGGAATCTCGAGAGCTGCTGTGGGATGGTGGATATGACTGGCCCGTATCTCTGCAACAAAGCGCATCTCATTCATTATATGGAAGTTCAAGGGCTAGACTCAGCAAGTTAATTGAAGAATCAGAACAGAAGATTGAATCCATGGAATAAGTCAAAACTTCCTGAGAGAATGACCAGATAAGGAGGCTTGATTTTAACATTGGAAAACATTCCATATCTCAGGAAATTTCCATAGTATATCATGCCTTCAGGGTCGAGCTTAAACTTTTAGAATACATTATCGTGTTTGTACTGAAGTTTCATCTAGGTTGAATGGGGAAATAGATATTTATACCTGGACATTGTCATAGAGTTCAAACAATGGAACGGCTAGAAGTTTCAAGTTCTTCGGTACTGCAAAGTACTCCCTCTCGGACAAGTGAACCAGGAACAGCTTTTTACATTCCTGACTCAGAGAGAACAGATGTAAGGAACAGGTGAGAAGGCGAGAACCCCATGATGCAAGAATCAACAACTCCCTTAAAGTCCATTGAAGAAGTCCATCAAACAGAGTAAAATACAAAGAAAATCCATAGTCACCTTGGGTTTTGTTATGTGTGGAGGGCAATATGGATACATTGTGGTCTCAAAATTTGGTCTCCACCAAACAGCAACACACTCACCTATCTGTATACAGAGCATAGTGTATCAGGGCATAACTCGATGGATTTAGATTACTCCAGGTAGCAATGATTTGACACTGCTCTTCCCCTACTTTCTTTTCCTTTCTACCTCATTAGACAGAAAGATATATCTCTATCTAACAAATCAGACGACAGTACCTGCCAATCAGGAACTACACCAGGATTACTAGCACCAAGTTTGCTGGTCAATTTTCTTTTCAAGCCCTCAACTTCTGCAAGAAGGTTTAAAGCAGTATAGAAATTGCAAAGTATTATCAATAGAGATAAAAGTTACTTCTCCATAAAATTAAAGAAGGAAAGCACAGTTAAGAAGTAAACAGAAAAAATAGTTTAGTACAATGATACCATTCTCCCCAGGTTTTAGACGACCGCCAGGAAGTTTGCAAAAGGTGTTCCCAATTTGTAAAAGAAGTATGTGGGGGTGATTATGTTCCTGAACCTGCAAACAACATAAGAAGCTGTTTGTTTTCCAATGACTGAAGTTGTCATAACCATTTAGATAGTGAAAGGTTGCTTGGATTTAATAACAACATATGGTGGAGGCATTGGGAAAACTAAGAAAGATTGATGCATGGATACAATGCCTAGAGCCCACTAATTCTTTAGTTTTTGCCTTTTACCCTTGCTAAATCCCCTTTTTCTTTTAATAATTCCTATTAAGGTCTATATGAGAAGCACTTCAGCATCCTAATGGCAGCTGCACATTATTTGCCTTACTAGTGATGGTTTAAATTCCAACTTAGCTGAAAGCATAAAAAATTAAACCAGCAAGATATGCTGAGGACCTGAAAAAATAAAGCAAGCTATCATCATCCTAATAATAAGTATGCACGTTTCAAGCTAACAGTGCTGTCTTCAATCAAGATATACTCTAGCATAGCCCTCAGAAATATCGTCTGATGTTTTTTCATGATCAACGAATACAACATCATCAGCTCAAATTATAGCAAAAGAATAATCACTATAGAGAGAGCATCAAGAAAATATCATTTCCAATATGTAGTTCATGCTGCAAAAAATTAATCTATGGAAAATATTTATAAGAAAAAACTGACACAAATTTTAAAAATTTCAGTCTGGGAGCAAATACATGTGTATGCTACAGCAAGACAAAGGAAAGGTTAGCGAAGCTCGTTTATAATTCTTAAAATGAATCCAGGAGCAAAAAAAATATATACCCATGAAAAGGATAAATACGACATACCAACAAAATTGCCTCAACACTCGTCCTCATTCCCTCCTTCATATAGCTGCAACGCAAAACAAGAATGATGCTTAGCCTTTTTGTTGAACTTAACCAATGAAAGAAATGTTGAAAACAAGCAGACTTCCATTTTACAGGATTCCTCTTTCTTTTACACCACCGATTCCATTGCCCAGAAAACCCTTTCACCCCTTCCTCAGGCAACGGAGCTCAAGGTGATTAGTCTCACGAGACTATGTACAAGAACACTCTTCTCAAAGTTTTACGGCACATTGGTGGGACCAAATCACTCGGTTTGAAAATAATAGGCTTCTTTGTAATAAGGCCAGAACAACAATAACAAAACACAGCCTCGAAAGGATTTAAATGTCACTGCTTTACAGTCAGCCAAATTCAGCAGGAATTTCCAGCTAAAGACATTCGACAAGGCACAGCACATTAATACCAAGTAATAATTAGGTAAATAAAAATATGATGCTCTTCTAAAAATAATTGACTGCTACTCTCTTTGCAAGCTGAGACAGTCCACGGTGGAATATAAAACTAGGGCTTCGAGGACTGACACTCCTTATTAGCCGGAAAACAGATCCTGTGAAACAAAGAGAAAATGGGAGCTTTAGATAGGATTCCAAAGAAAAGAGAGAAGAAATTACTTGACTTTCATGCGGGCGAGGCGATCGGCGACGGAGGTATCCTTCTCCATCTTCGGCTCTTTGGAGCCAAAAGAGTAGTTCGAGAGCGGGTAGATGTTCGCCGACGATGACGCCGCCACCATGTCTCCCTAATTCCGCTGGAGCTGGGTAGGCTTCTGAGAATACCAAGTTCGGTCGGAGACGGGAGACGGGAGCGAGGGGAGAAGCGAAATTCAGTTCCAAGAAACAGACAAGCCGCTGCTTATATTCGGACAATTTCCTGTTCACACCCTAAAGTTCAGGTATTATCCTTTTTCGCCCTGTAATGAACTGCAATTTCATTTTAGACCCCTGATTGGTCTGTATTAGACGCTGGGAGTTCATGTCTCGTCAATGGGAATCCAATTTCACTTACACCCTTTTTCCAGAAGATTGAGGTGCAAACCGGTGATGTGAACACTTCAAGGTGTGAATATTAGCAAAAGAACATGGGCCTGGACTGGTAGTGATAGGGCCATATTGGGCCACTTCGGCCCACTTCACAACCCCTCTTTTCTCATCCTTGTGCATTGCTGTGTAAGTGATGAGGAGAAATTCTTACACGATCCTACCTCACCACGTGATATGAGAAAATAATAATTAAATATAACAAGCGAGAAAAATTAGTATTAATCACTCGAATAATTATCATAATTATTACTAATCAAAGTATTTTATTGTGAGATAGAACAATCTAAGATTTTCTTTCTAATTGATAGGTTTGTTTTATGGGTCTAGAAGTTAAGCTTGATCCAGATGATAGTCATACCACAACATTAGCGATTGTTTTTATGATCACTACTACTATTTATGTCAAGAAAGTGTACGGTTGCGGTGGACTGAGGAAAGTCAGATGGATGGTCGGCTGGGATTTCATCCTAGAATGGGATGTTCAATTAACGCGCGAAAGGGTAGACATGGTAATTCACGGGGAGCCACAGCTGTTGCTGCTCCGCCTGCTCCCAGATGAAAACAAGGAAAAGGAGAACAATTGGAACACGAACGGCAATTCCATTCCATTGCATCACAGGCACGCCGATCAGCTGCATCTGACATTCTTCCCATTCCTCCATCGGCTGCATTCTCAGGTTCTGATCGAATGCTTCTTAGCGATCTATATCAATCTTCTTCTCCTCTCTCTCTCCCCTTTCCGCCCCGAGAATCTCAGGGTCGTAAGGTAGATGTCTTTCCTTTGTTTTCTCGCTTAAGATGATGGAATTTCTTTTTTGAAGGTTTGTGATGTCGTTTCTCACGTCTCCTCAATGTCTTGATCCACGGATAGGTCTTGATCCTCTTTCGGATCCCTGATAAATTGTTCTATCATTGGATGTGAATACGGATGCCACGGCATTGTTTAAAATTCGGCTTGTTGATCACTAAACTGAAAAGAACTTTTCAACGATTTCTTCATCAGGCAATCTTACGTATTTTGCATGTCTCTAAATCTGGCCTCCATCTTCACTTAATTTGCCACCTAAATTTGATACACTTCAATTAGGTTGATTTCTTTATCAGCTTTGCAATTGCAATGCTGTATATCCATCGAAACGCCCTGTATGATATAAAGTTGGTCTATACCTCTTTCGACTCTTCCTGTCAAGACAATCATTTGTTGCAATGAAGAGTTTGTGTTATGTTGGTTCTTCCTGAATGGCTGAAAGCATGAATTACTATAGAGAATAGCTTATGGAGTTTGCCTTCGTTTGTTTATCACGGTTCCATAAATGGAACAACTAGCTGTTGTTGTCTCATACACCAACTGCTCGCCTCACTGTGATAAAATTCTGGGCTGACCAAGACCAGCACTTTTTATTCCACTTGCGCGACTGATCTAAATCAGTCGAATATTACATGTTGTAAATCATTCTCTAATACTGTTTTTTCACTTGATCCGTCATCCATGTGAGTTTCTCTTCTTGGTTTCCCTTTTCCCTTGTATAATAGAATTTGACAGAGGCAGCTTCTGCAATGTTTCTCAGCAGCTAAAGTTGACAGGGGAGGGACTTCAGCGCCTCGTTTTTGAGCTTGAGACAGTAATTGGCTCAACAGATGAAGTAATTTCACAGATTGCTCTTGCCCTTTTCCCTCTCTTATTTAATTTGGTATTAAAAGCGATGAGGATCGAGATGATATTGAGCCATCAGAAAAGGTCATCTTTCGCTAAGGCACTGGCCATGCCAATTCTACTTGATCTTTCTGGCCTCAATGTTCCTTGCCTTTAACTATATCATTTCTTCCATAAAAATTGGTCTTACTGAGGTTCTATCTATGTCCAGGACAGTGTTATAAAATTTCTGACAGAAATTCGTTGAACAAATACCTTATGTACATAAACAGGAGAAAATCAACGCCTTCACTGCTTACTTGTGCTAACATATCGGAATATGAACTGTGTATAAATCATGGCATCTCCGCAGGGGTGGCAAGGGGAATGTGAAATGGGATGAAGGGAATCTTGAAGAAATAGAAAGAAACAAACCCGCGAGACAGAAGATAACCGAACCCAAGACACCCTATCATCCCATGCTTGATGATGATGGTAACTATATTCATATTTATTTTCCTTGTACGATATTCTTCAGTAATCTTTACAGGAAGTCAGAGGTTTTTCATTTTCTAGCTGTGAAGTAGAGCTGTTCTCTTATACTTGTAGGCTCACCGTCACCCGTCAGAGGCGGCCCAGAGGATGGCGTGGGCGATGCAATCCATGCAGAAGCTATACGTTCAGCTTTGAGTGATGTGGCATCTTCAAGTAGGAACCTCGATGGGCGATCAGGTGGTTGGACATCTTCAGAAGACGAGGCAGATGCAATGGAACAAGACGATGAAGGTTTCTTTGTGGCTCTCAAATTTGTATACATTTGTTTTGTTAGTGCTCTAGCTTTACGCTCAAAATGAATGTCATCCGTGGACAGCGGGATGGATTCGTTTCTTCATAGCTGTTGTGAAATTCCTCGAGCAACTCAATTGTCTTTCCTCTGCAACAATTTTCAGATTCTGAAACGGAGAGGAACTGCATGAGTTTTCGGGAGCACAGACGGGCACACTACGATGAGTTCCGAAAAGTTAAGGAGCTGAGGCGGAAGGGCTCCTTCCTCGACGATGAAGATGAGGACGAGAGTGGTGAAACTAACGGTTCTTCTTCCACGACTCCAAATGACGGCGCTGAGGACGTTGATATGGAAGACGGAGACAAAATGCTGCCTCGCCATGCAACCGGCAGTCCGGCCAACGGAGTCTAGAAGCCATAGAAATTCGAAAGCTGAGACTTCTTCTTCTGACTGTCCGCTGAATGGTCACCTTCTTCTTCTTTTAGTTGACATTAATTTCTCACGCAAAACTTAAATATCTCCTTTTTCACCCTGCGTTGGATTATCGTTCATTTGCTTGCTTCAACTCCTGTAGATATTCGCTTCATAACGGTTCATTTATGACCGTAATACACACTTGGTCAAATTACTGATTAGATGAATTGTTAATTTGACCAACAAAATCCGGCCCAAGAACATGTGAACTTCTGAGGCCCAATGTCCCCTATATAGATAGATATATTCGATAAGGAGGCCCCAACCCACAGTGCAGCCAGCGAGCGGGAGAGAGAGAGAGAGAGAGAGAGAGAGAGAGAGAGAGAGAGAGGAGATGCAGACATCAATGGCTTCTCAAGACCAATCACCCGCAGCTCTAGCCTCTCAAATCTGCGCCCAGATCTCCTCCATCTTCTCCAAGCCCACCGCTCCCTACCCGCATCCTCTCGACGTCCTTGTGTCCGAGCTGACCTCCGTCGCCGCCCGGAAAGCCCGGGTCTTCCTCTATGGTGTGGGCCGTGAGGGTCTCATGCTGAGGGCTCTCTGCATGCGTCTGGCCCACCTGGGCCTCTCCGCCCACCTAGTCTTCGACATGACTACCCCTCCTATCTCCTCCCCCGACCTTCTCGTCGCATCCGCTGGTCCCGGCGGGTTTTCCACCGTCGACGCAATTTGCCAGGTAGCTACTTCCAACGGCGCCAGGGTCCTGCTCCTGACAGCGCAGCCGGAGACCGGCACGTGCGTGAGGCATGCCTCAGTGGTGGCGTATGTTCCGGCGCAGACTATGGCCGACGATGGCGGCGAGGCCGGCGACGAGAAATCTCGGCCGTTGATGCCGATGGGGAGCTTGTACGAGGGGGCGTTGTTTGTGCTGTTTGAGATGGTCGTATACAAGCTGGGAGAAGCCCTGGGTGAGAGCCCCGAGGCCGTCCGATCTCGCCACACAAACTTGGAGTGATCGGATCAAACGGCTGTTGGATGAAATGACCTGTTTGGACGCTTAAAAAAATAATAATGCTGGATGGGAGTGGAATAGCAATCAATTGCCTGTGTTTGTGTAATCCACCAGGCAAAAAAAAAAAAAGAAAAACAAAAATGAAAATAAAAATAGAAGAAAGAATGCCGTGTGTTCGTTAAGCATCGTCTATTGGATCTTTGATTTTTGTTGTTATTGGCGGGCCTAAGCAGTTGGACGGGTTGCTTATCTACTAGTTACATTACAATAATATAGAAGAAGGAATGCCGTGTGTTTAGTTTTTAACCTTTTGTCTATTTTGTCGTACCATTTTTCGTGAATTATCATGATCAGTAATCTATATAAAATTTATTTGGCAGAAACTTTGTCTCTGCCTCTAGCTTAACTCTGAGGCTCTAAATTCTCATTTGATAAATATAGAGATTGCTCTAACTTCATTCTGATAATCTCGGGATACGCTTATTATCATTTAAAAATACTCAAATCTAATAGAAAATCCAGTGATTTATTACCTAAATGTTGACTTTTCCTTTGGTTGGGGCAATCCGCAATTAGCCTATTGACCATTGACCTTCTTGTTGAAAGCGTGTCTGTACAACTCCCGAAAATAATAATAATAATAATCAAATGAAAAATATACACACATATATATACACGGATATAATTAAAACAGGCAAAATAATATATTATGAGATTTGGAATATTTATCCACTCGGCAAATAAAGAAATAAATAAATAAAAAGATGGCAGAGTCCTGTTTTTTTTCCTGTGTCTGGACAACAATTATGTACAGCTTTATCCGAGCATATCTGCGGAGATAGGATAAATATTTGGCCCTGGCCCCCCACCTCACCTCGCCCCTTATTTGCAAAAATTCCTAAGCCACGTAAAATATATACGGTCCTCAAGGTTCTGCCTGTCACACCCAGTGTGGATTACGCACGGGCGGGCACCAACATTCCCTTCCCTTATGGATCTTGTTAGGGAGTCCTTCCTCAGTAGGAAATTCGTGTGCATGAATGAGTTCAATTAACGGGAAGTAGGTAATCTTTCAGTTGAAAATGTAACCTATTCTATCTTATAAAAATCCTTAGCTACATGATTTTCACCCGTCCGTTTTGTTTTCCATCGGTTTGAATTTGAAGAGGCTGAAAACTTGGGAGCATTATTAACAAGTTGGGATGCAATCAATGTCTGGTATTTTAATGGGAGAGAACTGCGACAAAAGTTGACCTCTCACGATGAAACAAGATGTTCTTCTTTTTTCAAAGACAAATTGCCGGGTGATCCTGACGTTATGTAGTCACTTGTTGATGATGATTCAAAGGGAATCTTCACTGACTTGAAAGCTAAATTTGAAGAGGAAACAAAATGATATATCATGGATGTTGCCGTTGGAAATGGTGGCCCGATTTCAAATAATTACAAAGCGGTCGTTTATATTCGATATACCAGTTATATTTCATCACATTATGTTATAAGGTATTATTCGATGATTCGTTACCCATGGCTTCATTAATATATATATTAATTAATACGACTCGGGTCTATTGCAGTTTTCATAAAATGATCTTGGATATGTTTCTCTCTCTGTCCGTCTTCTTGCTGGGTGCTGTCGAATATTATCATGTTTAGAAAAAAAATTCAAGAAAAAAAGGAACAAGTAGATGCTGTAAATAATTGTTGTCCAGCCAGACTGAAGTCGAACTCGGCCATCTAATAAATTCCACTATCTCTGCGCTAGATGATAAGGCTACTGTAAATATCTTGAAAGACGGTCCATCTGTTTTTCTTTTTTCTAATTATTATTATTGTTGTTATTTTGATTTGATGTATTAAAAGATATAATTTATAGTGTTGAAAAGCGAACCACTTTTCGAGGCCAAATTTAAAGGGCCGAAAAAAAGCTTATTAATTAAAAATGTCCAGCATAAACTCACCGTTGCCACGTGTCATAGGAAATTTCTGGAGACGACAATGAGGTAGCCTTCCTCTGAATCTTCCGTGTCTGTTTCCCATTTTCCACAGTTTTCCTTCCTTCTTCAGCATATCTCCTCTCCTCTCCTCTCCTTACTTTCCCCCAAATTCAATCACTATGTACCCCTTCAGCATAAAGATCGAAGTTTCTAGAATCACTGTTGATCTCTGTTGCTGAAGCTCGGACTCGGAGAAGCCCCTCTGTCTTCTGTCGGATCGTGTTGTAAAAGGTTCCGGAAGGAAGCTCGAGAAAAAAATATGGCTCAGCCACCGGTGGAGCAGGGCGGTGAGTCGCAGAGGTCCACGCCAACGCCGTTCCTGACCAAGACCTATCAGCTCGTCGAGGACCCCAGCATAGACGACGTGATCTCCTGGAACGAGGACGGATCTAGCTTCGTGGTGTGGAATCCAACGGTGTTCGCCAGAGATTTGCTCCCCAAGTATTTCAAGCACAATAATTTCTCTAGCTTCGTCAGACAACTGAACACCTACGTAATCCCCTTCAGCCTCCTCTCCGCTGTTTATTGCTGTGATAGTCGTTCTAGGGATTCTGTAACTCAACTGTTGATCGGAGATGCGAACGTTGCGATCTTGCAGGGATTCAGGAAGGTCGTGCCTGATCGGTGGGAATTCTCCAACGACTGCTTCCGTAAAGGCGAGAAGCTGCTCCTGTGCGAGATTCAGCGGCGGAAAGTGTCAACTCCGCTGCCGCCTGCCACGGTGGTTACAGAACCGGCTGTGGCGGTGCCGACGGCTATCCCAACCGCAAAGCAAGTGATATCGCCTTCAGATTCGGGAGAGGAACAAGTGATCTCTTCGCAATCATCGCTGTCCGTTTGCGGCCAGAACTGCGCTGCGGAGGTGATGGATGAGAACGAGAAGCTGAGGAAAGAGAACAGGCTGCTCAGCAAGGAGCTTACGCAGATGAAGAGCCTCTGCAATAATATCCTCTCTCTGATGTCGAACTACGCGAGCGGGGAGACCGAGAGCGGCGGCCATCGGACGCAGAGTCGTGGAAACCACTCCGAGAAGCCGCTTAATCTGATGCCGGTGGACCGCTGCTGCCGTGATGCTGGGGAAGAGGAAGCAGAGGAGGGTGGAGATCCGAGGCTGTTCGGGATGCATCTGAGCCTGAAACGAGCGAGAGAAGGTGGCGCCGCTATGGGGGAGTACGACGCCGTGCTGCAGCTCCAGCAGCCCGGCGATGACGAGGTGAAGCCTGAGCTGTTGGATCAGAACAATCTCGAAAATCCGTGGCCTAATCATCACTGCGACTGCGACAGCGACGATCAGATGGTCTCCAATGACTACTGATGGCGGATCTGAACGTGCGGCAATTGACAGGCGGAGCGCACGTGCCTGTTCCGAACGTGCAGCTGGACATCGCACATGTGGAAACGAGCCCAATGGGCCGTGACGTCAGCCTGCCCCCCACCCTTTTTAGGACAAAAACTCTTAGGCCTGTTACTTCGTCGGGGCTTCAGTTTTGTAACTAACTGAACATTAGTTTCAGTTTGTGTTCATTGTTTTGTACTTTAGTTTTATGGGTGACAAAAGGAATCTAAAATGTGATTATTCTCTAAAACCTTAGGTAAAGTGCACAACATGAATTATGCTTAGAATAGCAGAGTTGGAACTCGGAACGGCAGCTCCATTCTTGCTTGTTAATTACATTTTTTCCAGATCAATTGTAATGCTAGAGTAACGCATGACATAATTATCGGTATGTGTTCTACCTTTATAGTCAACCTCCCACTCTGATTGATTTCGGCAGATGAACCCGAAACTACTACATTCTCTGTCGTGGCTTGGGTCTCAATGGCGCTAAACCGAAGTCTGCCACTTTCGGCTCGGAGTCTTGGTTGAGAACAATGGTGCCGACTTTATAACAGTAGACGATGATACGCGACATGAACTTAAGGTGGAGAAATGCTCGCCTTCGAGCAGAACCAGAAGCTATCTGCAATAGTTTAGCCACGGACTAAAACCTCGAGCATTCCAGTTTGATTCCCGAGCCTACAGGCCTAAGCTCACCTTAACCATGTACTCATATATGGGAAGCTTCTCCTCTCCAGCAGTACCTGAGAAATGGGATTATGTCCTGGTGCTTCACCTTACCCAGTGTCTCCATCTCAACAGAGAGTTCTCAGCGCTCCAGTGTCTGTGCTTGGCCTCTTCAGAAGAGTGGCTTTATATGCTGCGTGAGACCTCCATCCCCAATACTGTTCCATCTGGCAGAGATTGCTGGTGACTGCAAGATTATTCACAAGGGCCAGCTTCAGAAGCAGCAGCTCAAACTTTGCCACATTGCTTCTGAGAGGTTCCTGGGACACAGGCTGCTTCCCAAGAAAATAGAGGTTTGGGTCAATGAAACTGCTCAATTTGCCTCCTCAAACCCTTGGGATCAGTTTCTTTGATGCTTCCAATAACCCATCTCCATAGAGCAAATGCAGTGCAAAGAATTATAACCATGATGCCAATCCCAATTCCTGAAATCCCCCATGCATTTAAATGATTTTCCACTTTCTGACTTGACAATCAGAATCAACAATAATGCTACACAGATCTTCATCACCAGCAAGAACTGGGTTTCTAATACGGGATGGGGTTCATCAATCTGACCTACAGGTAAGTAGTCAAGGGTAATACAGTTATGATCAGTGATCTGAAAAAACTGAATAAATATCCACTACATTTCTTTACGAGCCGAATGCTGCCAAGTAACACATTTGTTCCTGCTGTCATAATCAAAGGTTTGCAGGGGAAATTTACAAGGGATTGCTCCAATTTACAAAGGATTGCTCCAATAAGTCCCATTGCTCCAAATGCTGCATGAATGTATTCCTCCCAAAGAACTTAGTATTAAGATCAATGCTTTCCAGTCCCCTAGGATGAATAATTACCAGACTCCGCATAGCTGTTTGAACATTTCATAAGCAACATTCTTCATGGGAGGTGTAATTTATCTTTCTCCACCTGCATCCTTCATATTCAAATGCACTTGCATCCTTGACTTGATATCCAAAAGGGCCAGAGCTTACCATTGACATGCCAATGTCTGTCAATCAGTCATATGAGCACCATCCTTGTTATTCACAATTCCCTCACAAACATCATCCTCATCTGCAAACTCATTGCAACAGAATTCAGAGTCTGAATACTCTTGCCCCTCGTAATTATAAGCCCCCATGTTCTCTGCTCCATTGTCAACGTATTCCCTCCTGAGCAGCTCAATATCATCGTGCCCTTTATCTCGTCTATAGCTAACCAACTCCTTGTCAACCCTTGCTTTCCTAGGGCTCAGCAACACCAACTCATGCAACTTCCTTCTCGCCAAGTACAGGTTATTGGGCTCAATCAACTGCCCCTTCTTATAAGCTTCTCTGAGAAACACCGTGTGGAGCTTCCCTTGATTCCCCCTCGTCGAGATGTAAAAGATCCCCTGATGCTGAAGGAGAAAATCCTTCAACTTCTTGGGTAGATTCATCGCAAGCCTAAAGTGAGCGATCCTCTCCAGAGTGATCTTCTTCTCGACTGTCAGGGACAACAGCTCGTGAATTGTCGCAACTGCCCTCTTCTCCATCCGTTTCTGGGCCTCGAGGGACCGCAAATCGTAGCCAGTAACATCCTCGTAAGGGGACCAATAGGGTGTCCTCTGCCACTTCCAAACTGCGATTCTGTAGTACTTCCCTATCTTAAATCCTGGTGGGAAATTGATGAGGAATGAAAATCGAACATCTTCGGCATCCATTCCTTTCTCTCTGTATTCCCTCTCCCTGGCTTTCTGTATACCACAGACAGCTAACTTGGGTTCCCTTTCCACAATCTCAATGTACTTGTTCCTAGTTTCCTCGGCATTTAAGAGCCTAAAGAATTGCGGGTACTTGAGGATTACTGAGTACTCGAAGTCATCGGGCAGTCCAAACTCCACCCGTGCGATTCGGACGTGCTCAAGACGGAGGCGGCGCGTATTGGATAGCATTAGAAGCTTCTGGAGACGGGTCACCGCGTCGGGAAAGACCTGAGCTTCGAGTGCCTGCTTTTCTTGCTCAATCTGTAAAATCGCTTTTCGAGTGAGCCGGCAATAGAGGACCCTCTGTACTGGGTGCTCATAAATCTCGAAAACGTGCGGGAACTTGAGCAAGAAGGCGCCAGCTTCGTGGTTCTTGAACCCGATTCGGCCAGCGAGAATGTCGAGACGGGAGATTGGTAAAGTTTCGTTACGCTGAGAGAGGATCAAAGATTGGAACTTGAGAACTCTGCGGACTTTCTTCTCGACTTCCATGTAGTTGTCATATCCGTGGTCGCGGACCCTCTGTAGCTTCTTGGGTATGGAGGTGGATTGAGACATGGGTCTGGCGAAATTGAAGTCATAGAGCGCGAATCTGACAGTCCTGAAAGAATTTGAAGGGACCCTTCTGAGGGAACTCCATGAGCAGTGTAGCAAGATCCTCATTGGGGGTGGGGCGCTATGTCTAGGGTTCAAGATTTTACAGAAGGTCTTGTTTGGTCTCCAGTGGAGGCGAGAGGGATGGGCCCGGACTGGGTAAGCAATGGAATTTTCAGAAAAGTGGGGGATGCGAGGAGAAAAACAAATATGGGCGAGCTTGACGTTGGAAGGAAAATAGATCGGTCGGGCTCGATACGATTCTTAGCCCAGCTCCAACATGTTGGGCCTGGTAAACAAAAAGTTTGGCAATACATTAGGATGAGAGTTGATAATTTGTTCTGCGGTTTGATATTTGGATGGTTGTTTGGATAGTGAGAGACAGCAAAGAGTCTATCTTCATCGTTGAATCAATAATCAATGAAGACCCACGCCTGCCATCATCATAATCTTACCTCTAGAGCACATCTCGGGTGGGTCCCGTATCTTTGCCATGGGATTTTCCTCCTCTGACGCCACTATTTATCTTCATCATTTTTCTCCCTTTAGATTGATACATTATGCTCTTTTAACCTTGAATCCATTGTCCTCTTCTATCCCGTCGCCTTCGGTAGAAGCCAAAACTGAACAGCAGAAGAACATGGAAGTGGAAAAATGCCAATAACATATCAAAGAAGTGGTATTTTGAAATTGAAACATGGACACGTGCAAGGAGTAAACGTACAGGAATGCCTTGTTGCTGTGGGTGAAAATAAGTGGCAGCCAGTCTCCATCCTATTTCGGCATTTCTAAACAAAACTACGGTGATGCAGCTGACGTGACGTTCTTGCAACTTTACTAACAGGTATCAAGAGAAGGGCAGAAAGAGCATACACAAAAGGCCTTTATCTTTATCCAAATCAATTGCTTCAAACCTACAAGATTTGAAGTCCGACGGGTGAAGTTTCTAGGTAGGAGTTCAAGAATCTCCTCCCAGTGTTGTTATACACAGCATACAAGGAGACAGGAAAGCAAAGATAGTCACACTTCTTACAATTCCAAGCTAAAGAATAGCATAAGATATGAGCATGACATTGTAAGCTTCATTACCAGGCAGCTGATTTAACTAGAAATGTCCACTCTTAGATAAGCTTTCACGACTCTGCCTACCACAATCACAAACTCACTCCCACACCACATGAAATGCTCCTGAAAAGGTAAGAAGAAAAAAGAGGAGCCCATAATATCATGTCATCTCATGTTGGCACTACCAAGTCGGTTCAATCAGTTCGAGACCTGGTGAGCCCTCCTCCTGAAGTCAGCGCTCAGAGGATAGCTCCTTTTGAAATTAGCCCCGCTTCCAAAGTCCCAAGACCCTTGAAGAACTGCCGTCTTCGAAGAACCATACCTGTCAAGCTCGAGCCTCTGCCTTGGGGCACTTTGAGACCGAAACTTAGCTCGGGATGATTCTGTGTCTGCCATGTAGTTTGGGTGGCCTGAGTAGCCATTGAAGTAGCCCCATGAGCATTCGCTTCTTGTTGGCGTGAAGGGACCTTTCCGGCTCCCTGGCCTAGACGATCCTGAGATCACTGGGGGGCTGTTCTCAGCTGACCGGAACCTCTCATCCCTTCCATTGACAAGATTTAAAGACCTTAACGATGCAGCCTCTTCGGACGAGAGACTTGGCACAGGGTTTGGAGGCCGCAGGGAGTATTTTGACGGTGAATCAAATGGCATGAAGGTTTTGCTTATGTAGTCAGGATCAAAAGCATGATTTGATGATGATTTGATGTTTCCCTGGCAGTTAAAGTGAGGCTTCCAAGTATCTACCTCAAGAATCTTGGTACTCCTCTCATCTTCATGCCTATTATTGCTTGGTGGACCATCGGGATGGCAGTTGTCCTGTACGCTGCCCTCCATCCAACGGTCCAACCAATTTGAGCCGAACTTTGTTCTATCTGTCTCAACGCTGTCCCTGTAGTTTGCACTGAAGAGACTTCTCTGCAAGTATAATTCAAGGACACAGAAAAATTTGAATCGAACTTTTCAATCAATGACATGCCGTAGGAGAAAGGAAAAAGAATTAGACAGTGAAATAGATATATATTACAGGGTGTTGAGATGAAGAGGACTTGGCACTGGAAAGAGAGGAAACTGAAGGATAGCCGCGGCCTGCCCGAGCTCGTGCTTGTACACGGACCAAAGTTTGCATGCGCCTTAGCATGTCCGCCATTTGCTTTCTAACAATATACCCCCTTGCCAGTGCTTGAAGTTTTACCAATGCTTTCAGCGCCCTTAACGCCCTCCTCGCCTTAAGAGATTGAAATTGCAGTCAGTGAATCATTCATAATCATTTTACAATGTAAGAAATCCCAATAAACCGGAATTTGATCACATAGAAGTCCATTGCTTAACAGGGTGTTGGACCACTTCCACATATGTGCAATTCCAAGCCCAAGATACAAGCTTGTGAAAAAGAAAAAAGAAGAGAGAGAAGGCATGAACACATATAAATCAACACTCAACATGGAATGCTTCTCAAAAATGAAAAAAAAGCATTCAACATGGAACACGCTTATAAGCATTCACATTGTTGCATAATGCTTAAGGCTAAAGGCCATCTAAAAGGACCTGTGACAGCTAAAATAGAAACTACTTACCTGGAAAACTCTTAAAAGCAAATGATGCTGCTTAAAAGGGGAAAAGAGGAATGAAAGGTATAAAGGAATGAGTTATCAAGAGGACCAATCTTTTTGGCAAAATAATCACTCACGGGACCTCAAGAAAAGAGCTTTATTTTCTATGGTGGTGTTCGATGTCGGCAGCTTTACAGTTTTAGTTTTCTCTTTAACCCTCCTCCATTATCTCCTTCTACTGCCAATGATGCGACCGATTCAAATGAATCGGTAAAAGGAACTAAACACAACACCATGATTACATAGCCCAATGACCTCAAAAAATTTAGAAAGGGAAAAAAAGATTTCAGATATCTAGTATCTAGCAGTTTTACTGATTTTTTGAACACTTCAGTTTGAAAGTTTTATCTAAAAGATGCTAATTAGAGAAAAAAAAAAGTTATTTGCTGATGAAGTTCAGCAAGGAAGAAAAATACTGCTTGGAGGAGTTGCTGAATTTTATGGGTTTAAATCACTTAGCAGTAGCAAGATTGAGAACCTTTCCAAATAGAATCGTTTTGACTTCCAATGTTAACCCTGCCAGATAGTGTGTGCCAAGTTTTCTCCATTAACTAAAGCCAATGCTGCTTGGTCATGTCATCCCCTACCAATTTAACCAGAAGTTGAAATTTTGGCTACCATAATGAGATTTTTCCCGGATTTCTCGTAAAAAAATAAAGACCCAGAAAAGAGGAAGGAATGGAAGAGTTCTTGCGAGAAAAGGAAAAACGAGAAAAGAGGGAGTCTGAAAAGAAGACTCCAAAGTTCAGACAACCACCACAGCATCGCAGGTTGAGGACAGCCTGGGATCAATTCTTTGATTTTGAGTCCGAGGTTGATATGACATTTGTCCACAGGCAAACATCTAACTCCTTTTGAGTTACTAGTAATTTCTTCTAATTTTCCCACAAATCATGCCCCTGCTTGACGCTAACTAGCGTCCGCAAGCTGCCAAATCCTAGTAACCTCTGAGATCTCAGAGATACCGCAACTCATACTTTGACTATTGTATCAAAATGCCCCCAGAGATCAGCAATTCAAACAGATTTGAGGAACCACCTTTTTGGATTGTTTATTACTACAATTTGTCGTTAATCATTGTGCCACTTTTGTCGTGTCACTGTTCCTCATTAGCCGGCATGAAGCTGAAACAGAAGAATTCTCGACGTTTTGGCAGGATGAGCCCAAAATTCAAAATTGACCAATCGGAACATCAAATGAACTTATATGACCGGGAATTGCAGTAAGAGCTCAATGAAGATGAAATGCACGAAATCAGGGGAGAAATTCTCCAGGAAAATTGCAAGGAGGAGAGGTGGATAGAGTGAGAGGCTCTCACCAGATAACCTCGGAAAGAAGATTGAATCCTCAGAGCCGCCAACTCCTCCAACGATAGCTGAGCACGAGCCCCCCCTTGCTGGGCTGCGACGGCAGCCCTCCCACCGGTTGCGGCGCAGCCACTGGTGAGGCGGACAACCTCAGCGGCAGCCTGGGCCGCGGCAAGAGCGGCCTCGGCCACGGCGGCGGTGGCTGCAGCCACGGCTATGGCGTGCTTGTTGGGGTCCAAGTCACCGTAGGAGGCGTCAGCATTATCAGTGGGGAACGAGAGGCAGGTGTTGTCGGGAGATCTAATGAAGCTCCACTTGGGATACCCGGAGGATTTCTTCCTGGGGCCGCCGAAGAGTCGCCGGAGGAATCCCATTCTTTCATTGCATTGACGGGGTTAACGGGTACCGGGGATGAGGCCGGAGGAGAACCATGAATAGCCCCGATAGTGGCTACGTACTGAGAGTGAGCAGCAGAGGCAAGAGACTTAACGAGAAAAAAAAGGTAGTAGAGGCGAGAGAGTGAGAGGAGACGGAGAGGACCAGAGCGCCGCTGACCCTGATACACTGAGAGATTGGATGAGTCGGATTTTGGATCAGGAGAGCAGAGCATAGGTAGACGCGCGGCACGCTAAGCGTCACCTACACGCGCTCCCACGGGAATATGGTTAAGGGACTAATTGCTATTCATTTATATAATCAAAGTGACCACCCCGAACATGTTCAGTGGCACAATCTAAACGTTGCAGTGGACCTGCCATCAGGCAACGATTTGATAACTGCTGAGGTTGGTAAATAAGTATCCAGTACTATTGAGAACTTAAGACATCACTTCTATTTTATGAACATTTATGTATGCACCGCATGGTGATATGATGAGACTGCTGTAATAAGAGATCAATCAATGTAGCTTTTGCAGTTGGGTGCAGCCTTAATTTCCTTGCCATACGGATGTTACATCATCTGAACTAGATTGAAGAATCCACACAGACAGAATTTTCCGCAATATAATTAATGTTTCCTCGGATGGAGGATGAAGATGCATTATGCATGTAGACGTTTGCTGTACAATGCATATCGATCAGTTGCCCACAACCAGCATTCCACCGAAAAAGCTAAAGCAAGGTGTATCCATGTGCGGGCTTCACACACCAAAGGATTTGGTAAACGAAATTGAGCGAATTATTTATGTGTAAACTGCAGAAAATGAATGAGACTGCTGGGGCCATAGATGATCGCTCGATCATCCTCCAGCATACGGGTAAAAATTAGTTCTTTGCTTCTTAACTACATGTTAATTACGTCCTGCTCCAGCACTGGAAGTGGAACCTGGTCTGCTCTGAATTTGGACGAACCCTCCAAAAAGTTACTTTGGAATACCAAAAGACAAGTTCCTCCGTCTAATTCAAGCATTTCTTGTTCGGGATGTTGAGGTGAAAGCTAGCAGGGTTACATCTTCTGATCTTCTTATTTGTAGTTCAGTGGTTGATCAGACCTTCCCACACCCACACACCCAATGATCAGATATCTTGGACTGCAAAAGGATGGTCTATCTCTGGGCATCTTCCCTGTAATAGAGTGTTCGACCCAAGTAGAAGTATTTAACAGATAGTAATATGAGGAGTCTTTGTAGCTACTCCTATTTCATCATTATTCTTCTTCCCTCAATAACTTTGAAGTCCAACCTGCTGCAAATCTCAAGTCTTATCATATGCAAGGAATGGAATGCATTCCATCCATGCGAAGGCAGCGAATGAACTCTCAGCCTCGGGCAGGAGCGAGCGGCTCTTGGATTGGGCCTGCCTTAAAGCCCAAAACACTGATGAGTCCATCAAGAGCACAAGTGTCCCTCGATTAATTAACTAAGCAGGCACATCATATCATAAGATTAGATAGATGCTGTTGTAGATCTTGCCATCGCTGTCTCTCTTTTATTTTGATGTGTTATAATCAAATTTTGCATCGGATCGTACTCAGAGCAGAATGAATCTTTCTAGCAAAGTCATGCTCCTGCTGGGTTTCGTGGAATTAATTGTTTAAGCGTGATTAAGTAATTAGTGGGTGGATGATGTCATGATGGTGTGGCTGCCTGCTTAATTAAGCTTTTACAATAAATTTAATTAATTAATTAATTAAATGGGGATGAGCTGTTTCTTCCCCTAATTATTTCTGCGTGGGCCGTGGTGGTGCAAAGGAGATCGCGTCTTGTGCGTGCCAAATTGCAAAGAATGATTTAGGAGTCCCACCCCGTCTACCTCTGTCGCGATTTCATAGTAGATCGTCCCTCAAACTCCTCTTTTGTTTTTTAATCTGTCTCATGGCAATCAAAAGCTTAATTAACCTTAACTAATCTTCAAGTTGGACAGGTTCATTAAAGAATAATTCTCTTTCAATATAATTTTCTCACCCGTAAAACTCCAACACAAACTTTAAAATGCTAAGTTATTTCAATTAATTCATATAATTATGTGAACATTTTCCTTGGGCACACCTTTTTTTCTGCTGGAAAAAAAAGATATTACATACCGATATGTATGACCTCTAAACATCGGTCAACCTTGGAATGATTACCTAGGACTTCCATCACCCTTGGCCTAAACTCTGTGAATTGGGAAAACGACCGATCAAAATTAATCGACAATATCGATATCAAATAGACGCTCGGTGGGAATTAAAGAGGAAAGAAATGATCGGATTTTTCATATGGATTTCCCCTTGAAAAAGAAAAGAAATATATCTATGGTATAGTGAGGACCTCTCTCCTTTTTTTTTTTCTTATTTTTATTTTCTTAATTTATCCATTGTTTATTAAATATTCATAACTCTTAAATTACTAATAATATGATAAGAGTGCGATCATAAATCTGACATGCACATTCACTAACGTATAAACATTTTCTATCCCGCATTTTACTCTCAGGTTAGGAACTTTTTCAAAATCAATTCTATTGGGAGCAACTCGTGCTATATCCTTGATCTCATGTGACTAATTCTAGGACAAAGCACAAACACAACAAGTCTGTAATGATGGAGATTTGTTCTTAAAAAGGCATAGACAATCTCTAAGGATTGTACGTACCGATTAGGGTTGCCTTAGTTAATACAAGCTGGAACCCATAGTTTGGTTCCTCTTTAGAGAATCTAATTGTTTCCGGCCCGGCTCAATCAATGTTATTCTGTGCAAGTATGACATCTCTCTATCTCTCTCTCTCTCTGCGTGGACTATTTCTATTTATGTTTTTTGATGGAATACTCATAATTAAGGTAGGATGCCTAGGAACACAATTTTGTGGTCTGTATTTAAGCTGACTCAGTGCCACAACGAAGGGGCAATTTGTGGATGCCCTTATCCGATGAAGAAAGAAAGGGACCCTTTTGCCTTTCGGGTAGAAAGAAAGAGACCTCTTACCACTGTTTATAAATAAATTGAAGAAGCATAGTTAGATTAAACAATTCACCATTATTAACGCTACTTTGTTGCTTTTCAGGTTCGGCCGCCCCCATCATCCAAAACAAGAGTAAATATTCAATATGTAATATATCTAATAAGTTCGTTGTATAAAATTCTCTTAAATCTTAACATGTGTAATATTATCATGGTTTTCGCTGGTCGTCTTTACACATATCAAGATCTGAACGATTATTTACATAATAAACTCGTTATGTATTACACATTGAATATTTACTCCGAAAACAACACAGGACACACAATCCAAGAAGAAGAGAATGGTTTTCTATGTTGCAGCAATGGAGAATCCAGTCCCAGTCCCAATCAAATGCTTCTACTGTTTTTTCTTGATTGATTGATATTAAAATTTTTAGTAAAATATTTACTAATTCAGTTTTAACTAAATCAGCCCACTAAGAAGAAATTCTTTTAATAATACATTTTATCCTCCAATAAAAAAAATATACCTAATCATTCAATCAATTTTTTTTATCAACACAATTGTGTCTAAACATTGCCCTTATCAATTTCCAAAACAAAATTGTTGCCGTGTGATGCAAAAAAGAAACCAACGAACACAATTTTCTTCGATGTGCAACCGAACATGAATTGAGTACAAGGGTTTGTCGAAAGACAGCGGTAAGTTTCATGGTCCAAATAGTTTGTAATCGGATCTTGAATAAGCAAAACTCGATTGTTTGCGATGGTTAAGTTAAAATTGCACTCTAATTATTATATTCGCTCAGCACACATCAAGTTATAGCTAGGTTTTAATCGATAAGCATGTATACATATTTGCACATCACACAAATATTATCCATTCTAATTAGGGTGCCTGCCTCCTCGTTTCCTTCTTGCGAGGAATGATTGCCGTCTCAGGAATTTGTTGGAGCAAAGGGCCACACAAAATTTGTCTGGACAATGATTGATGGCTCTTAGAAAGCTTATTATTAAATTTAGAGAAATTATAGATACCTTGAGTTTTTTTTTTCCAGCTCAATAAATGTTTGGAAAAAAACAGGTGGTGGTCTTATCATCCTCTAATACATAAGATAAATTCAACCATAGGCGTAATTAAGTATTAATAATTTTATCATAGCAGTATTATCAAAGATGTGATGTAGATTATAAAAGTAAAATTATATATCGAGTTCGGGTTCAAAGAATATAGATATATATATATGTAAATTTTTTTTATACAAATGCATGAAGGAGATTTCCAACTCGAGATCTTGGAATTACCAAATCGCGTTTGAGCAAATTTGGAACCACTGAATCACTAGAATCATTAGTAATACCTTGAACTAGCAGTAATAAATTACGCCATCCAATTCCTTTTTATTTTTGCAAGTAGGGCATAATGTCTATAGAGTCGTACGTGATTCGACCCGTTCTTCAATCAAAACTGGCTGGTGATAGCAATACTAGAAGAAATCAGCATACATCATCATGTAGATCCGTGCGCGAAGTGCTCATTTTTCATGGAGAGGCTGCTATGATATAGTGTGTGTGTGTGTGTGTGTGTATAGTAAAGATCGTGTTTGCGGGTCTTAAGTGGGAATTCCGTACACGGATAAAAGATTCTTTGTTTCGATCTTAGGAGAACATGTCGTGAGCATTTCTGATTTTTATGGACCGACGGAAGTGGGAGATTCCTTGCCTTGCCTTGCCTTGCCTTGCTTCCACTTAGGTAATTAATAAAAAAAAAATGGTTAGCGAGTAGGAATCTTCGTCAATTGCCCTAGCTTTATGCTCCAACATCCACTTGCAATTGCATCCATGGAAATTAAAGAGAGGACCCTTTCACTACTAATAAGCCGAAGTTCTCTATGCCCTCAGAGTCAGATCAACGTTTTGAAATTAATTGATCGATCGGAAAAGAAGATATCCAATCCACCGGCCAAAAATTAACCAACCAATTCTTTTCTCTTCTTTTCTTTGTTCCTTCCATCACTGCACCAGTCAATATATATCCCATATGCATCTCCATGTCCTCAATCGCTATGAAGGAAATTATTCCGTTAATTATCGAATATTGTAGTGCGTCCATGAACACCGATCATATGTTCACTTTAAATTGTAAATTGATAGATGATAGTATTCTAGGTTTTTTTTTTTTTTAATGTTCAATAAGATATGAAACTTGGGATCCACAAAGACTTGTGTAGCGTAAATTTCAAACATGATGCAAGATAATGCGACCAGTTAATTATAATATTAAACGATTTATTTTATTTTGTTATAATGTTAAATATTATAACGGGTCTATAAAAGACTGAGATTGTGTCCACCTAATAGTTTAAATCGATAGATAATGATTATTAAATAGATTATATTTCTCAAATTCATTTAAATTTTATGGGTGTGATTTCATTTTATCTTAACTAGGACTATCAGCACCAGGTAGCACAGTTGATTTCATTTCCTAATGTCCGGCTAGATGGATTATTCGATGTGCGAAGACCATGCCAATATTACAATGGAATGACAGGATTATCGACCGATTCCATGGTTGACCAACCGGTCAAACCATGCAACGGATTGTTTGTCGGGGAACACATATAATATCTTTTTTGGTAATCACACATATAATATCTGGCCCCATGAAATTCAGATATCATTGATGATCAGTCCATTTTCTCGGCATCGATCATATGAATTCCATTCCATGCGTGAAAAACATTTCGAATTTCATATATATTCTACAAAAAAGAGAGACAGAAAAGGAGAACATATTCTATTCCATGCACACTAATGTCCACGTCTCCTTTTTTTTTGTCCTTAAAGCCCTCCCTTTATCCCTTTTTCCATTCCCCTCCCTTCCCCTTCTCCAAAGCTTCCTCTCTTTCCCCGCCTTCAATGGCCGATCTCTCCCCTTCACCGAGCACGAAGAAGAACAACAAGAGCATGGAGCTCTCCTCCCCTCTCCCCGTCTTCACTTGGCCCGTCAATCCTTTCCTCATCCACCACCTCCTCCTCTACCTGTAACTCGAAATTGAATCAAATTCGAATCGAATCTTCTCTTGTTGCTCCTTGTTCGTGCGCCATATTATTCGTCGTCCATCCAATTGCTGTTAGTGTTTGGCTCCACCGTCCATTGGCTATGGGGTTGGCTTTCTCTGGTTTCATCCAACCGAGCGAAGTAGGGTCGCATCAGCCGCCGAGTCCCTCCCTCGGCGACATACCCGAGAACTGCGTCTCGTCGATCCTCAACTGCATGGATCCGCCGGAGATCTGCAGGCTGGCAGGCGTAAATCGGGCATTTCGGGCCGCTTCGTCCGCGGACTTGGTGTGGGAGTCGAAGTTGCCGTCGAACTATAAGTTCTTGGTGGAGAAGGTTCTTGGGGACAGCCAGCAGGAGAGATCGACCAAGAAGGAGATCTACGCCAGGCTCTGTCGGCCCAACTGCTTCGACGGTGGAACTAAGGTAGGTAATAACTGTTTCTCGCAATTTTATCTAATCATCTAGCATTTGCTCTTCTCTTTTACCTAAACGCGAGATTCACGGGCAGGGGCATATATGTAAAACTTTTGAATCAACTTGTGGACCTTGATATTATTATAATGGGTATTGACATATGTTGGACCCCCCAAGTGGAAGTGGATCTCTGCTTTCTGAGAAACGCGCTGAGTGCTACCTGCCAAATCAAGTTTCATGTCATTGCGTGTGAATTTACATAGATAAGGTAATGGATTTCCCTTCTTGGCCCCCTAATCTGTCAGGAACTCTGGCTGGACAAAGTTACCGGAAATAGTTGCTTGGCAATTTCGTCAAAGGCGTTGAAGATCACGGGGATCGACGATCGGAGATACTGGAACCACATCCCCACCGACGAATCAAGGTCTTATCACCTTACCTTGAATTAGTTTAGTCCCTCTTGGATATCTCTTTTTGTTGAATGAAATGACAATGTATTTTAAAAATGTGTTTTCCTCCTCTATGTCGACAACTTCCTCAAATATATAAACATGTTAAGTAGACACATTGACATTTCGTAGAATCTGATTTATTTACTGATTCGTTCGAATCTTACCTCTAAATATATCAAATGATACAGACTGAAAAGGAAGAGCTGGTTCACTTGAAGCTAAGGAAGATATTAATCAGTGGTTAAGAAAGGGTTCCTGTTGAATATGTAAATTATTACATTCAGAGAATGATTAAATTTATATTAAACATATAAGCTAGACTGCACATAGATTGATTAACCTACGTGCGCCAAGGATAGATGACTTGCCTTGTAAGTCTAGATTTAGCCTTGAACCTTCTCTCTAATTGGTCTCGATGATCTCTGGGGTGCGTTATTTTGACCCAAAACTGTATTATTTTATTCGAATTTGATATTATTCTCGACTTTAAAGGCTAGGAAGGCAAGGCAACGTAACGAGCTTTCTTTTCTTCCAAGTACAGCCTTTCCCAGGCAGATCCTAAGGAACGAACAGGATAAGCAATGGCGTAGCCAGACCGCACCACCAAAAAAATGTTCAGAATTCGCCGACACGATTGTGTCGGGTCTATTTCTATGGCTTGAATAAAGTAGACCTCGACAGGCACACAAATTAATTTGCTTTTGCCAAGTGGTGGCGTTTTATATTGTTAATTCTTAATTGGGTGTCCTTATCTCAGTCACCATCGTTCAATTAGTATCGTTTATTTCTTGAAAGCCCGGATAAGCCTTCCAGTTGAAATCACTACGCAATTAGAATCGTAAATTAAATTATTCCCAGCAGAGAAGGTTAGCTGATCATTAACAAAAGTGGAATGTGTCACATTGCAGGTTCCGAACAGTGGCATACCTTCAACAGATATGGTGGGTTGAAGCGGTTGGAGAGATAGAGTTCCAGTTCTTGCCCGGCACATACAGCGTCTTCTTCAGGCTTCAGCTCGGCAAAGCCTCGAGGAGGCTCGGGAGACGGGTCTGCAACCTCGATCAGGTCCATGGTTGGAGCATAAAACCGGTTCGCTTCCAGTTGTCTACATCAACCGGTAGCAACGTAATTTCAGAGTGCTACTTGAACGAACCGGGCAACTGGGTACACTATCATGTCGGGGATTTCCATGTTGACAGTCCGGAGGTTCCTGTCAGGGTCAAGTTCTCCATGGTCCAGATCGATTGTACGCATACAAAAGGCGGTTTATGTATAGATTCTGTGCTGATATACCCCAGCCAGTTTCGAGAGAGATTGAAACAAGTATAAGAGAGTTGTACGCATATATATTATAGAAGTTTTAGGAAAGGAAAAAGTTTATCGAACTTACAACTTCGGTACTCCATCGTGTAAATAAGAAAAGTACCACTGTAGTGAGCGATGATGGGTTGAAGGAGAATTCAATTACATGGAGTTTAACGCAGCATCAGTTGTTTGACGAGTTTTCAATTAGGTCGACAACCATATTCTCTGTGCATATACCACTCGTATAATGATTAGCTTCTATACTCGAACTTGTAACCAATGACTTCACTAGTTCTTTTTTACATGAGTTGTGTTTTTACGACTAAAAGGGGCCAAAAGAATTTGTGATTTACACCACCAATGATGCATCGCTGCAAGCTGCTTCGATCTTTTGAATTTTTGTATCCTATTACAGGCTCACGACCCATATTTGGTGAAGAAATTGACGGGTATTGTCATATTTGGAACATGGGGGGACCTGCAAGAGCAATCCATTTTTCTCCTATTTTTCATGAGGCCATTGCCGTTCTCTCATATCTCATTGGATAACGAATCCAAGTCATGGTTTTGCCACCTGGCATGCTTATCCTCTAACCGGGCCCTCTTTTAGGTGCCACGTCAGTATTAAAGAAATCTTCATCTTGGCAACGTCCACATCAACATGATGACCTGCTGACTTCCCTATCACAGTTCCTGCTCAATTCGAGCAAACATCCCCACCACCATCACCAGCAGCACTAAAAGAGCTTCATTAGCCAATGCTTATACATTAATGCCCCAATATTAAATTCCTAATATATCCGTCAATTCAAACGTTTTATTGAATCTATCGGCGTCGCTTTCTTTGATACCTACTTTTCTCCGAATTTCTTTCGATAAACAAACAAAATGATACCCAGTGAGGAAAGAAAAACTCATTAAACACAGTCAATTATCATACTGAACAGTCATTATTGGGTGAGATTGAAGATTCGCTCATATCAAATTAATTGATTCCTATATTTTATATCTCATATAAAGAAGACATTCAACGTTCAAATCCCCTCAGTGAATTTCTCCGTGTCCCTTAACTCTCCATTTTCTCCTTTCTAAACTTACGGAGTCTTCCTTGGAATAGAAATATGATCGTCCTTACAACCCGATGCCGGTTGAGTGATTGTAAGTAGGAAAACTGCTTGCAGAAAGTTCTCAGTTTCACTGAACCAGACCAGCTCTCAATGTGGGCCTGAACACTTCTCCAGGCAGTAGGCAGGCCATTTTCGATTTGGGCTTCTGGGCCCATTAGGTGGGTAGATGCTTAGTATTTTATATTTAGAAGGACCAATATCCGAGATCTGCTTGCATGGAAGTGTCTTTAAGTGAAAACCTCTCTCATCCAATGCCTTGCAATGAATTTCATAAAAAGAATACTAAGTCGTTATATATTACACACCGTTCATTTAGTCAAATTCTAAGGGGTTGCCGGTATTCCCAACCCGAACCAACCCACCTTTGTACAGTTGTTGCAAACTAGCCATAATCTTGTGCAGAATATATAATTAACGGGTACCGTGAGTGAACATCTTAATTATTATTGAGATTTGTGGGACATTACTACATCAAGATTGTGATGACGTGTTGTTGGTATATCCATTTACCCTCAGTTCTGTGATCTCCAGTCAACTAACTAAAGCATAAGGAAGGATAACATCAGTTAAACCTAGAAGCCTGTGTGCAAATCCCACGCATAGGTTGCCCGGTGCCCTTTTGATGGCTCAACAAGGTCGTCCCGTCTGTTTGGAGATGTGGTGGATGTTAGATTCCGAGACATCGATGTTAGGGATTACGGATACTGTTATGTAATTACTGCTCGTGTCTTGGCAATTTTGCTTTCAACAACGTGTATCTGATGCTGGAGCCGAGATCTGATCCCTACGCATCCATAGACAGGGTCTTGAATCCGACACATCGCTTCATAGTGTAAAGAATCCGCTGCTTGTGATCGAACGCTTTCAGGGAGTAGCTGATCGGGAAGCAAGCTAGCTATGATCAATCAGTACAATTCCGGAAGAAATGAGCTCGGGGCTTAATAGAATATACATGCCAAAATCGATCTCTGTATGATCGATACCAAATACCGATTATACTTCTTCCTATATACTGTGCTCGAGGCTTAATGGACAAAAAAAAAAAAAAAAGCAGTATAGGGAGAATTGAATCGAATACCTGGAGCATCTTGCCAACGTTACTGGCCCCATAAATTCTATGAACAGAAGCAAATCTTTGGGGATCATTGGGAGGGAAGTCAGGAGAGAAGATGCAATGTTGAGGACACCTTCTCCTCAGATACTTGCAAGCTGCACACCTTGACGTCGATGTCGATGTCCTGTTAGACATTCGGATCGAATATCTCCTAGGAAACTTCCCTCCGACAGAGAATTCAGGAGCCAAATCTTTTGTTATATTCTGTGAGAGATTTTATTGACAAAATGAAGGGTATTTTTATAGTGAGCAGCAAATCTATTTGTTGGTAGAGGTTTTACAACGGATAGTTAATTTTGAAAATATCAATTTTGGAGGAAACCTTTTTATTACCTATCTTACAATAAACTTGCCATTCATAAAATTACGTACCCATGCTGCATTACTTTATAAGAGATTAAGAATATTACATTTTAATTATAATTCTAGATATATGAAATCAATCAATCAATCAATCTCCGTTGTAGCTCATTTGGCTCTCTCTAATTTTATTTAGAGGGCTTTTCATTTTCAGATTATGGGAAAGTTGCAGAGTATAGTAAAACTTTCTTGAAAAATGAAAATGAGTTGAAATGCAATGCTTTCATGCTCCAAAAAATGTCAAACAGTTGAAAAAAAAACTTAATAAATATAGGTGAAATAGTCGTAGAACAAGTTATAATTACAAAGATGAGGTAATTTAAAAATATTACATTTTTTAACGTGAAGATTTTATCAACCTATTTTAAGATTTTAATTCATATGATATAATATATTACATAAATTTTATAGGTGAACACTGTAATATTTCTTAAAAAAGAAGAATGGATTGTATACAATCAACTTACGCGTAAGATTTGCTGGAGAAGATCTGAGCTGACCGATGAGGTAAGGTTACAGCCAGTAGTCTTTAGCTATGTAATATAAGGCCGTTTTATTAGTTTGCTGGGCTTAGGATTACGTACGTGTTAGCGAGTGTGCATCTCACACTCAACTCTCCACGTCACTCCACCCACTCTCTCTCTCTCTCGACTCTCACACATACGCACATTAAAAATCTCCTCCACTACGCCGACCACGACTCGGGGTTCCTGCGAATATCCCACGCTCTTTCCCCCACACTCTCTCTTTCTCTCTCCATCTATAATTAATTAGTTCATTTATGTTATAATTATTATACTAGAGATATAGTTAATTAGATCACCATCATCAGCTGCAGCCTCCGTCCCCTCCACCGCCACTGCTGCCGCCCACCCATCGGCCACTCCTAGTCCTAACATGGGTCCTGGTGGATCGTCCGGCCAGCGCCACCCTAGTTACCGCGGTGTCCGGATGCGGAGCGGGAAATGGGTTTCAGAGATACGAGAACCCCTAAAGACCACCCGCATTTGGCTCGGAACCTACCCGACACCAGAGATGGCAGCGGCAGCCTACGATGTCGCGGCCTTGGCTTTGAAAGGCCCCGAAGCCTCCCTTAACTTCCCGGACTGGGTCCAGACATATCCTGTCCCCGCTTCCACATCCGCAGCAGATATTCGTGCTGCTGCAACGAGAGCAGCAGCAGCAGCAGCCCGAAGACTGAATTTGGAACCTGAACATCGTCCTCCGGATCCAAGTATGCCTGAGGAGGACACGGCCATGTCACCTAATACGGCTGCTCCACCACCTGGTGTGGCGGAGCTGGAGCAGGAGTTCATAGATGAGGAGGCCATCTTAGATATGCCGAATCTGTTGGTGGATATGGCTAAGGGAATGCTCATGAGCCCACCCAGGATGAAGTCAGCCTTGTCAGAGGACTCACCCGAAAACTCTGATGGGGGGAGCCTTTGGAGCTATCCGTAAGCAGCATTGATGACTCACAGGATTATTGGGCATGCATGAAGGATCGAGAAGCTAGCCTAGTGAGTCGTCTAGCAGTGGTGATGATTGGCGCTGTTATCGATCAGTAGCATCTCGTGATTAAGGATTTCGGAAACAATTAGAATCATACATAATTATTTTTAGTATATGAACATATGGTCGATGTGATAAATTCAAATTCCCCATCTTAATTATCAAGTGGGTAATGAGCAGATGTTTTTAAATTTGTGCAGCTGATTTGGGTGAAGTATCAGAGATTTACAGATGTTCTTGAGCATGGAATCGTAAAAGTTTTCCATATTGTGTATATTTAAATTAACAAAAAAAAAAAAGACATTTCATTCCATTAACTGCACAAAACAAATTAAATGTAGCAGCACTATCAGGAGTAGGCTTTTTGATGAATATATATGAAATTGCACATGCACATGTTCATTTCATTGGAATTGGGACCCTCGGGCGTACGTCCGGAATAAAGAGGAAAGGTGTATATATAGGCTATGGCAATCCGTTTTCATTTAGCTATCATCCGTACTTTATATTAGGAATCGGATGAGAGCATTTATTATTGTGCATTGCCAGAGTAGATGACAGTTGCCATTTGTACATGTACACAAGGGGAATTATAGTAACTACGAGGATGATTCGGCCGAAATATACAGCCAATAGTTATTCAGTGTTTGCTTTTTATGCGAGTCTTCTGCCTAGCCAGCCACAGTTCGTCAGTCGTATGTATATGATCACGGCAAATTTCCCCGCTTAATTACTGCCGTCCAATTCTTCAGTATATGAACACAATCAACAGTGGACCGACTGAGGCACGCAAACTCATCATGGTGAATATCTCCTCTCCTCTACAGTCTCCGCAGCGGTCGACTTCTCCCAGCAAGAGAAGGAGGGGACTAGCACTCTTTCCAGGAGATGACTGACTGCGCCCGCCCTGGGTTCTGGGTTAATATCCTTCCACAAGCCCCGAGTACTACTAGTCTCTGGGACCTCTAACGTCCCTTTGGTTCTTGTTAGGTGTTTTTGCCTCTCGCTCAACTCCGGGGAGGGGAAAAAGGATTTGGGATCTCAGACTAGTTTCTGCAGAATTCCAAAGATAATTAAGATTCTAGTATTATTAATAACATACATACGGACCTTTTTCCAGTATACAAATGAGACAAACAAGCATGAAAAGAGATAGAACGAAAAGAGAATAAAAGTGTACGGTGAGTCCCACCCATTAAAATTGAACTCGGGATTTCTTGGATAATCGCAGTTTGGGAACGTAGTACCGATTCTACCTAGTCTCATTTTCGAGATATGTACTTTCAATTGGAAGCCAGCTGAGCTGCAACTAAAAGTGCAACGAGATATTCATAATTGCTTTCTATAGACTATTAGAATTTTTTTTTATATATTTAAATTTAAATAACATGCGTTTGATTTGAACAAATTATATTATTTTTAGTGCAAATTGGACAATAATGATGCCTAAATGGGGTATATGAGATTTTGTTAAACATTATTTGGAGTCAAGGAGACAGAATATCTTTGATCTCAAAGATACGGTCAGATCCTGAGATCAAAGAAATTTTTTAGTGATATTATAATATTATGGGCACCGTGAATAAGTACATATAAATTTACTATTATGAATGGGTAAATGCATATTAATAATCTAATTTACATAACATTATTTAAACTAATATAAGTATTTTTTTAAAAAAAAGTATCTCTGATCATATGACTAAGAAGTAGAATTATCTAGAATTCCTCTTTCATGATATCGGGAAAGAAGTATGAGAAATAGCTGGCCAATCCCCACCAAGGAAAGAACAAAGAAAGGTTACTAGCGGCCATAATTAAATAAAATAAAAAGCCCAGCATTTCTACTTTCGGGATGGATACGAAATAAATGATCATATCAGAAAGAATAATTTTCTACACGAAAGAGGAAGCACACGTCATTCTTAGCGACCACACGGAAGATTAAGAAGATCCTTCGTGTCCCCCCACCAAAAAAAAAAGATGTAATAATCCAAAACGTACATGTACATATAAGTCATTTTCACCAAATAATAGTATACTTTAAAACCCCTTAGTTTAGAATAATAATAAATTAGCCACATACAAAGTTGAAAATTAAGTTTAAAACCCCTCAGTTTAAACTCGCTAACACTATTATTATATTCAATTTTCTTTTCAAATATTTTCCTCTATTCATTTTGTGGTCTGAGAGGATGCGCACTATGCACCACAATGCAATGCAATATTTCGTTATAAGTTTAATTATCTCCATGAGTTAAAATTTTATAATTTTGTTTAGTAAAGTATTCATGTCCAAAATATATAATACAATTAATTGGATTAAATAATAGGGTAGATAAATAAAAAGAATGAGGCAATTTTATCCGCGTTGTCGTCTCCATCAATGACTCGATCGCCGCTGTCGTCTCCATCAATGACTCGATAGTCGCTGCCCAAAAATCGCAGAGGAAGCTACCGAGAATTGCTCCAGGGCTAGGTTCCCCCACAGTCCCCACCACCACCACTCCTCCAAGAAAGAAGAGTCCACAGAAGTCGCGTTCAATTTATTTCCAGCTCCCTTTCATAATTATTGGTCTTATAATTGTTCAATTTACCGTGTTTGCCCATTATTTTATGCAATTATTCGGCAGCAAGTAACATGCTATTCTTAAATTATTAGCTGGAACTAACTAATTACCTGTGCACGACAATTTAGCCTTTTAAACGAAGCGCATGTCGTGGGGGTTTCAAGCTCCCGTGCGGCTAATAAAGTCTAACCACTTACAACAGCTATGAATGACAGTGAGTTAGGAGATAACAATTATACCACTAGTTAAAATTTTACTTAAGACGATGAAACGTCCAATTACTCCAAGTAATCTAACTATGCTTTTCTTAGTTATGTTATGTAGTTTAGTAGTAATAAGTTTAGTAACTGATCAAAAAATAGCAATGGAATTTATTTATGCAAAATAAGGATATAGAATAAATAGGGAGGCTTGCGATTACAGAGTTAACCGGCCGGGATGGTTCCTCCCTCCCCAGTCCATGATGGACTCAGTGCGAGCATCTATTGAAGCCTAACTTGTTTTTCTTTTTAAATTATTCTATATATAGAAAAGCTGTAGACCTTTTCCATTGACAAAATTTGATGTTTAGACCCATTAAAACCCAGAGCTGTTTAAAGAAAAATCTAGAGCGTGCGTTTCGAGGAATAGGGATAGGAATAGGAACGGGTGCTCCTCCCCCTCCCCCGCGTTTACGCGTGAGATCCACCGCCCACATCCTTCTGGCGGCGTGGCAGCGGTACAGTTGATGGTTAGACGGTTAATCGTTATCTGTCACGGATGCATACCGTGTTCTTGGGGGGGTTCGTGTGACGTCACTTTGAAAAGATCGAGTTTGTCTACTTATAGTCCTCGCCCGTTCTCGACGCCACGTCAGCTGTCTCTCGCCTGTACATATGGCAGGTTCGGAGCTTCCAGGAATGTTCGGAGCTTTTTGCCTTTTACCCAGTCTCCTTCCAGCGTACCTCCCTCACTTCCAGCTCCCGATTATTTCCTCCCCACGCGGCTCATACTCGTCCAAACAGCTGTCTGAGTCCCTTTCGAAAAATAAATCCACCCATCATATTTTTTTTTAATAAATGAAATAATTCATTCCATCACATTTTGCAAGATCATATTGTTTGTTCTTTTCGATGAAATGAGCATGTTAATTTTATATAATTAAGATAAAAAGTAACTTTAAAATAACGATTCGTATCTACCGTAAAATGCTATATTTAGATAGACTGGCTCTCAAGTTATGCACTATTACTCAAATTATGAGTGGATCAATTTAATGCCTACATCAGTCTCACTAGGCTTAAACCCGTGCTATTCCTCCAAGAAATAGTAGAATCGGGGTCCGATCAGTTAGCTCGTGCTAGCAATTTTTGAAATGAAAATTCATGAAATCTTAAACATATAGTACTGTGAAATTTGGAAACTTATAATCTCGATTTAAATAATTGTAATATTAATTTTAAAATTATCAATAATCAATTATAGTTTTTTATTTTAATTACAGCTCATGATAGGTACCTGGAAAATTTTTGCAGTCTTTTCATTCTTGAAAATCGAACCTGGCCTTGTACTTCTTAGGGGGGGGGGGGAACTAATGTGAAAGATTTGGTCAGTCATGGCACGGGCAGGATGGGAAAGAGTAGCGAGGAGTCTCTCGTCCTCCGTACACATTGGTTGGTTGCCTGGCGGTTTGACTCTAACGGCTCCAAATTGTCTCCCTCAGCCCAGTAGTTTATTCCCTCCGGTTGCAACCAACAAAACTTCCCATCGGTCAAACACCCCACATCCGCTTGCCACGTCACTAGCCTGCACCACTTGTCTCAACTTGAGCTTGCCCCCAAAAGAGAAAGGACAGCTGGCGCCAATCCCTCCCTTTACGTCATCTTTGAATAAAAATAATAATTTAATACAGACAGTGGATACAACTGTCTCCTCATCAGCTTTCCCGCGTTTTGGAACTTGTCAAATCCTCATATTCTGAAATTTAAAATCACAACCCCATTACCTATAAAACTAAAATCTCCGCCCAATATCACCTCAAGTTCAGATTATTCACTCACTCTCACTCTCTACTACTTTACTTCAAGGACAGCAAAATCAGTGGAGCTTGAGCCTAACAGAGCACCAATGGATGCCTTCTCTTCTCTATCGGATCCAAGCTCTTACGGGTCGCCATTATCCGATGGGGGAAGCGCCTGCCTTCAGAATTTATCAGATGGCGAGGTCGATGTTCTCCTGGCGTCAGAGAACCCAAAGAAGCGTGCTGGGAGGAAGAAGTTCAGGGAGACGAGGCACCCGGTTTACAGGGGCGTGAGGCGAAGGGACTCGGGAAAGTGGGTTTGCGAGGTGCGGGAGCCGAACAAGAAGTCGAGGATTTGGCTCGGGACATTTCAGACAGCAGAGATGGCTGCCCGGGCCCACGATGTGGCGGCACTTGCGCTGAGGGGCCGCCGCTCCGCGTGCCTCAACTTTGCCGACTCCTCGTGGCGGCTCCCAGTTCCGATCTCAGCCGACCCGAAGGACATCCGGAAGGCTGCTGCTGAGGCAGCCGAGGCATTTAGGCCTGTCGTAGTGTCGGATGGAGCCCTTTCTGGTGATGAGGCGGGCCACGGGAAGGAGATAATAGTGTCGTCGTCGCCGGTGGAGGAGAGATCGATGTTTGAGATGGATGAGGAGGCATCAGCCTTCAGCATGTCGGAGCTGCTGGCTGATATGGCAGCAGAGGGGTTGCTACCGCCGATGCAGTGCAACGGAGATGGCTATGTGGAGTGTGAAGAAGGGGACCTGTCATTGTGGAGCTACTAGCCTTGACATTAATAATAATTAGCTATTTATATATCAGAATCATCTCCTCTCTGTTTTGCTTTTGCTTAATCAGGTTTTCTTTTTCAATAATCCTGAGGTGCAGTAAGTGAAGTATTTTTCTCTGGTTATATGGGAGGGTCGTAAGACCTGAAAGACTAGCATAGCAGAATAATGGGCACAGGAGCCCCCCACTGCAGGTAAGAGTAGTAACCGGGGATTTCGGAAGTGCTTCTGAATATATATGGTTAGTGACAGTGATAGAGATAGAGATAGAGTTTCATCCCGTACTTAGTAGTTTTAGAGTAGTGCGGGCATATTTATAGTTATGTATGGGAAGGGAAAATAATGCGGGAGATTGAATGGAGCAAGCATCAGTAATACGCATGTAATAAAGATTCTGTATGGTCATCCTGGCAATTCTGTGAATATTATTCATACATTGTATTCGCTACTGGATACTGCAATATCGGTTCTGCATGTGACAAAAATATAAGAAAAATGTCATAAGCCATAAGGTATTGATGAATCTGATGGTGGACGATGGATATTATTATTATTTGAAAATTTTCTTCTGTTTTCCGAAAGTCATCCGGTTCTGGAGAAAGCTATTAATATAATATAGCCCATGATATGGCCAGACGGGCCATCCGTGCAGGGCCCGCTTATATTCATCAACCCAATTGGAAGCGAAGTGAGATAAGACTCTCGTCTGGAGGCAAACAGTTTTATCAGTACAAAGGAGTAGCGAATCTGTCTGCATGGAAGCGATTGTCCAGGCAGGTTATGAAGCCAACAAGTACTGCGCAAGTGAAAATGCAAACCCCTTGAGTTCGACATCCCATGGATTTTCATAATTTTACAAGGTAAATTTTGCAGGATCTGAGCATAGAGTCATGTGCAGACTGCACAACTAAGCTATCAAGTTCTTGGTTCCTCGTGAGCTCCATATTACCTACAAAAATTGTCATAGTAACATAAAAAACAACACCAAGAAGTTTCAAGACTTGTCCCAAAGAGCCACCACCATCAGCTGGGGTCGTGAAGAAATAATGACACTGCCTCATCGACCATCAAGATGACTGATGGATGAGATGGTTTTCTGTAAATGATGCAAACCACCATCTGATTTACTATCTCAGTTCGCAAAACCTATTTTGACTTCTTGCAAAGAGCAGATGTCCTTAATTCGGCATCATCCCTGATGAAACTCCACCAGAGGTAGGTAAGAGGTATGGTGCTGGCATGCCAGAGAGCGTGAGCGTCAACAAATCCACCGTAGGGTGGAAAATCATATATTTCCAAAAGCATAGCAAGGGCCCCGCCCACCACCACAACCCACAGCTTCCACCGTGATGGGTGCTGAGTAACTCCAGCCCAAACTGCCCATATAAGCAGCTGAGCAATGCCCATTGCCACACATACCTTCATGTTCAGACCTGCAAGACGGCAACCTAGTTCATTTACATCTGGCAGAATTGAGCTCATCCCTTTAGGAACATTACCGGGCGATGGACTCTCTGAGCTCCTGCCATGAGAGACCATATAGTACATTTACAGATAGTACACACACACGGAGAAGAATGAACGCACCATAATCAAGCTTGTAAAGATTGAGGTACAGGATATGGGTTGTCACAAATGCAATGAGCGGAGCAGCAACCATGACCCTGGCAGCCTCATCTCTCACGTTGAAAGCACGCAATATGGCCAAAATGAGGGAGAACCCAAGTAATGCCACAGCAGAGGAATAATCCAGCTTCTCAGTCAAATCAACGTCCCTAATAAAATTATCCACAATCTATTCAAAATAATAATGTCAAGCAAGCAAAGTATAATAGATGCTACATATGAAATCATGAAATAAAAACACACTTCCAAGCAATCGAGTGGAAGCAGAAAAGTACTGCTTCATGTAATGTTGACCATCGCTTCCTATGACCCCCACCTTCGCATCTCTAAATACCAAATTGAGTTCATATGGCGGATGATTGCCATTTTTCCTGAATAACCGAAATAATGCATGCTAAAGAAGTAGAGGTAAAAAATCTCCTGCAGTGCTTGCTCAGACATTTCCCTAGAATGGACCTAAAAAAGGATTGATGATGAACAGCATGCACTGTCACAGAGAGCTTACCGACTGTGGAAAACAGCACTCCAGAACCATGAATTCATTGCGAAGATGCCATAGATGTGCCAAAGTCCAGTGTATTCATAGTAAGTTTTCTTATTTGACCTCAAAGGTAACTTGTAGTACAGAAGGATGAAGAATGATAACCAACCATGGAACTGCATGGAAAGGTTGAGGGCAGACAGAGCAACAGAAACAGGTTCCTGAGGAAACAAAGCTTTTTCAATAAAAATTTGAACTTTCTGGAATTAAGTCAATTGTACAGCACCACAACTGAGAGGTGGAGAAAAACCTGGATTCCGTAAACCCGGATAAAAGGCCACTTTCCATGATACTTAACAGGCTTGCCACCGAGTTTCTCTCTTTCCTCTTCCCTCATGAGCATACAATGATATCTGCAGTCACTTTGACAGTCCCACTGTTTCCACCTCAAATAAAGGGGCTCTTGCATGTACCATGGGCCATCAATAGGTTTCCCATCGGCTGAGAACTTGCAATGTTGAAAACACACATCTCCCACGCATCCTGATTTCTGACACTCATCCACACAAAACCTATTGAAATCAAAGCACACTCATTGGTTAATCATAAAGACTATCAAACTCATATAGGGAGCTGGCCGTTCGTGGGTAGTGATGCAGTAATAACATGAAATAGAACAACATTCTGGATCCTATCCGCCAACTTCAGTTGGAACCTATTCCCCTAATATCCTTTTCGTGGAGTTTCTCCTGGTCAGCAACTTCACTGTCGTAAAATCCCTCACAGTAACCAATCTCTAGCCGCATTTAACGTTTGATAAGCCTAAGATTCAAAATCTCCCCTGCCTGTTAGCAACGAAAGCATGAAAAAAGAATAATTTTACAGAGAAAATGTTCCTCAAAAATTCAATCCACGCAGCATTTCAGCAAAAAATCATAAACATTGAAGGAAACTTCAATTTAAATGTCAATCGCAAAGAATTATCAGCTCACCTGTAGATTGGATCCGCATCACCAGCACTAGCGTCGAGTGCATCAACAAGGCAAGACAGAGCAGTAAATAGCAGAATCCAGTGAAAGCTCGCCATTTTGTATAGACCAGTTCAGAAAGTCAGCAGGGTCAGAGGATTTGAGAATTCTAGAGGACAGAGGATGGGAGCTGGAGGATGCAGGAACTGGAAGGGGGTCGTTGACTGCGCTCGGACTCTCCGGGGAGGAGAATGGTTAGATAATATGATTTCGAGGGTTTGTAATTGCGACCCGTACTCTCCGGGGAGAGTGTACAGAGAGAGTAGAAATGGCGAGTACGGAGCTCCGTTGAGAGGGGGAGAGAGAGGAGCAGAGAGGAGAGATGTCAGAGGCCACGTGGCCAATCCTGTTCCTGCAGCTCACGTGGTCTCACCACACCGGGCTCAGACCGAGCTTCCTTCCACGGTCCAGCTGGCTGGTTTAGCTTTAGATACCGTCCACGCATAATTAATTTAATCAAAGTATGTTTGTTGTATAAGCCCTGTTTTCAATTTAAGGTAAAGAATTTTTGGGTTCAATTTTTATTCCTTTTTTTTATCAATTTTTATTCATGAATGTGAGATTGAGGTCAAGATATGGATCCAGGTCACCCCCAACGAACTGGATTGAAAACAAGCCCGAAGCCGGAGATGGCTGGTGATATGTGGAAGAACATCCAAAAAGGGCTACTCTTGCCAAGAATGTGCTAAATCGATTATGGACATGAACCCGATTCCAGTGAACAAACTGTCCAGCATGCCAAAGTCCGGTTTTTAAAACGTTAATTCATTGAGCTTGGTCAGGCGTATTTGCAGACTGTAGATGATGCTTCACCGGCTGACGAAGGCGTCTGTGATTGTGCACTGGCTGGGTACTCTCCTCCCTCCGGAATGCCAATCAGATTGCACTTTGATCAGACGGGCAAATCTCCGGGCTGGGGACTCCGCTTCGAGTCACTGCATTTGTACTAGAGGCTTAAGCTGTTTCCCCTCCATTCCCTCCTTGGGGAAGCTCTCGTCAATCTTCAATGAGGGCTTATGGTCATGGCCGCGTAGCACCGACCCGGAAGCCCCACAGATCCGTCAGCTAGCTGAGTCCTCGCTAGTCCATACTTCATTGGATACCATCTGTTGGAATGGTAAAGGCTCACCGACGACATCCTCCATTTGGGAATGCGTTCGAGACAAGAAGCCTAAGGTCTCTTGGCATAAATTGATATGGTTCCCGGGCCATATTCCTAGGGTCTCGTTCATCAACTGGCTGGCCATTTTGGACAGACTTGCCACAAAAGGAAGACTCGCAGGGAGAACTCGGCTAAATAGCCCACTATGTGAGTTCTGCAAGATCGAGGAAGAGTCACGCAACCACCTTTTCTTCGGCTGTGCAAAAACCTTGAAGGTTTGGCTAGCCGTTCAACACAAACTTCAGCAACTTCGAACTCCAGGAACTTGGGACCAAGAGCTTCATTTTGCTTGCCCTCAATGGAGGGGAAGACAACTCAACTCTATTATCCATAGGCTAGCATTCACTTGCTATATTTATTGTATTTGGGGGAACGAAATAGTAGAATTTTTCAGAACATATCTTTAGCACCTTTTGTCATCGTAGAGAGGATTATCTCGATAATTCGTTACAGAGTAGCCTCATTACCAAAGGTTGTCTCTAAGGTGGCACATAGTTCTTTAGCTCAAGCCCTAAGGATCAATGAATTGTTGTAACGAAGCTACTCTGTATCGACTTTTGTAAAGTTGTACAGTTTGAGTTGTGAATGCAATACAAATTCAATTATCAAAAAAAAAAAATTATGCCTCTCTACTCTAGTTGACACATAAAGGCTGGCACTTGAACGGCAAGATGAGGTTTCCCTTCCACACCATTCCCTCTGTTTTAGAAGGTTCTCTGATCTGCAGATCACCGATAAGTCGACGATGGCAGGTAGAACAAAGGCGTGGAGACAGAGAGTTGCATGCTATAGCCTCTTTTTATTCCCAACCATCATTGAGAGCCAGCCATGAAGACATTCCCCACTAGACCGAGAACCATCTCACGTCTCTTCTCATCTACTTCATCTTCGGATCGGCAAAGCCAGCGGTTCGCCGCCATTAAAGAGCTGCACGCGGGGCTCATTCGTGCCCATCTCCACAGGGACCCTTCTGCAATATCAGACGTCGTCAAGTCCTATGCTTTGTCGCCCTTCCATCTCCACAAAGCTCGCCTTACCTTCAACGAAATCGACCGGCCCACGCCAGCTATATTCAACCACATGATCCGGGGACTCTCACAGGGTGATGACCCTGCTGGCGCGATCGATATGTACCGCTCCATGTGCCGTCGTGGTCTTGCTCCGAGTAACTCCACCTTCGTCTTCCTCCTCAAAGCATGCGTTCCTGCTGGATGCATCTTCCGCGGAGAAATGGTCCATGTCCACGCTCTGAAACACGGGTTCGGTCAGCATGTTTTCGTGTCGAACTCTCTGATTTGCATGTACTCTGGCTGCGGAGACGTGGGGCTCGGTCGGCAAGTGTTCGATGAAATGACTGAAAGGGATTTGGTGTCTTGGAACTCTCTGATTTGCGGGTACAGTCAGTACGGCAAGTTCAATGAGGTTCTGAGACTCTTCGATATGATGCAGGCCCACAACGTGAAGGCAGATGCAGTGACAATGGTGAAAGTTATCTTAGCTTGTGGCTACCAGGGTGAGGCCGAACTCGCAGATCGTGCCGTGGAGTACATCCAGCAACAGAAAATAGACGTTGATGTCTACTTAGGAAACACACTGATAGATTTCTATGGACAGCATGGTTTGGTTGAATTAGCTCGTGGAGTTTTTGACCGGATGCATGAAAAGAATGTTGTTTCTTGGAATACAATGATCAAAGGATACACCAGAGTTGGAGACTTGGCCACAGCACGTGCCCTATTTGATGAGATGCCGAGAAGGGACGTCATCTCTTGGACTTCAATGATCACTGGATATGCTCGGGCTAATTGCTCTTCTCACTCAGTGAAGCTTTTCCAAGACATGATGGTGGCCAAAGCGAAACCCGATAAAGTCACTGTGGCCAGTGTTCTTTCTGCTTGTGCCCACTTGGGGTCGCTGGATATTGGAAGAGCCATTCACAACTACATACGAAGTTACAATGTGAAGACTGATATCTATGTTGGGAATGCCCTGATAGACATGTACTGCAAATGTGCATCTGTCGAGAATGCATTGGAAGTCTTTCGAGAAATGAAAGGCTGCAAGGATGAGGTCTCATGGACTTCCATAATCACAGGCCTCGCAGTGAATGGCTTTGCAGAGCGGGCACTCGAACTTTTCTCAGAGATGTTGAGTGAGGGAATGAAGCCGACTCACGGGACCTTTGTCGGTATTCTACTTGCTTGTTCTTATGCAGGCTTGATAGATAAAGGACTAGAGTTCTTTAGGAGTATGGAAGAAGTTTATGGTCTCTCCCCAGAGATGAAGCATTACGGGTGTGTTGTCGATCTTATGAGTCGATCAGGAAGGCTGGAAAGGGCTTATGAGTTTATTAGGAAAATGCCAGTTTCTCCAGACGTAGTTATATGGAGAATATTGCTGAGTGCATGCAAGCTTCATGGTAATGTGGCCCTGGCTGAAATCGCCACAAGGAAGCTCCTTGAGTTGGATCCAAGTAATAGTGGGGGCTATGTCCTCCTATCGAATGCATATGCAAGTTTGGATAGATGGCATGATGCTACGAACATTAGAGGTTTGATGGAGGAGAGCGATGTGCATAAGCCCTCTGCTTGGAGTTCTATCGAGTACAATGGACAACCATCTCTTGGCTCTTTGGACCATTCTGCTTCCAAGTCCATCGATACAATGCAAGCAATTTCTGCAAAAGGGCTCTCTTGACAGACGATTAAGGGGCAAGTCAGCTTTCTCTGTCAATGGGACGGCATGATTTTTGGCCAATTTTTTATTAATGTGCTGCTGGATTTTAACGCTGTCCATCGGACAGTGCACAATCTGTGAATCCCCTGTGCGCACCCGATTAGATGAGAACCCTGTTGCCAGCGTGATGGTTCCACAGCCTTCCGGATACCACACTGACCGAATCGTGCAAGTTGGTGATATCTGGGATGGTCTGGGTGGGCAATGTTACAAGATCTTAAATTCCATCTCAAAAGGAGAAGTTCAGGTGTTACGTATCAAAACTTTGCATGATTGTCAATATTTTACCAGTCAAAAATATATATATATATATATATATATGCGTGTGTTTGTTTGTGTATATATGAGCTTTTATGTAACTGTATATATACACTTTTTTAATGTCATGTATAGGTCGAATTGATGTTACAATCTTACTGAATTGAAGGGTAAACAATGATGAGCTGTTTTGGGGGCTTGAATTTGTGAATGGGGCCTTGTCATCTAAGAAGGATGGCCCTCCCAGTCTCAATCTCTCTGTTCGAGCATTCTATGTTATCGATGGAGCCAAGGCCAAACTCGAAATGGCATGCCCTTCAACAATCTCGTTTGCTGGCATTATTGCCATTGCAGCGAGAGATGCGAATAGATCATCGTCTGATGTGAAGGAATGGGACAATATTTTCATAACGAAAATTTGGAATTCCAATCCAACGTGTGTTTATTCGTTTATACCGGGGATGGCCTTAGATTATAAAGAACGGTGTACCACACCTTTCTCCATTGTTATGAAATTTTCCTTCCCCTATCGATCTTATTCTCGGGCAGGAGGCACATACTGGTAAATCCTCGAAGGACAAGAAGATGGAAGAGCATCAAAAGCTTCCGAGACCATAAACTTGCCGGCTCCGATCTTTAATGTGATTCAACTCATTCTTTGCCTAGAGAGTTTAGGGCTCAAGGATTTAGTTGGTGGCCGCACCCTAGGCTTCTCACACTGTTCCTCCTCTGCAGCTCCGCTTAATAATTTCAGTTCTACTCCAGACACGTCCCAGATCGTTTGCATGAGAGTTGAGTACCAAATGTAGAGAGCTTAATGGGAACAGAAATGCTGGACAGTTCTTGGACAAGACCGCATCAACTTCTAATAGTGACTACTAAAGAGAAGCTCATTGTGAAAGGAGCCTTTGCCGGCTGAGTCATTTGCTGAAGACCAAGGGCTCTTCTTCAGGGAATTTGCAGCTTCGATGGTGAAACAAGTGAAAGAAATTTCATTTTTCTTTTCACTTTCAGGAGATGTCACGTACTGTTTCTCTATGAATAAAATGAAATACAGATCTAGCAGTGAGCTAACTACTTGTTTACATATTCGAGAGCCACTGAACATAAACAACCTATTGCATCACATTAGATAAGAAAAGTTGTAAGATGAATGATGACAGTTAATAAATAGATTATCTTTAGATATGATCAAATTTGAACCTTAAGACGACAAACATTTTTTTGTTTCAAGCAAAAACTACATCAGATCGGAACACATACTTGACACCCTTGGTTACATTTCGAGCTTCATGCAGCATACACTTATCTCCATGAATGTGGAGGAGAGCCATCCCTTCCGTTGGAGCCACCTGAAGATGCAAAAACGATAATTAAAAAAAGATGAACACAACAAGTATGCAAACAAAAACGGGAACCCCGAGAACAGAATTTCTTCTAAGAACATGACCAAATCATATTCAGATTACCTCTGCCACAACACTGTTCCTTGAACTATAGAACACAGTTTCCCCTCCAGCTAGGATATCAGAAGTCAAATCCTTTGCACCGTTTTTCAATTTCGGGCAGCCCCCGCTTAAGTATACAAGTAGTGTATAGTGGGTTCGCCTTCCTTCACCGACATCAACACTTTCATCAATATGCCGACCAAATTTCTGACCGACTTTATACCTAAGGAAACAATGAGAGAAAAACTCAAACTAATCTCGTTGCACAAACTCATATACTCCACAAACTAGGCATGTGAAGAGCATAAGCCATCACCAGAGCTGATGCATAATCAGACAAACCTGTACATTCGAATATTTGGATTCAACCCAACTGCTACCTTCCTTCTGATCCTAATATTAGAGAACAGTGAGTTGAGTCCAGATTCCCATACTGCATTAGCAAGGGAAGGATCGGTGAAAGAAATCCTATCATTGTCCCTATAAGCTTCTCCTTTAAGAGGACCCAGGCTCCCCTGGTGTGCAAAACCAATGGACTCGGCGACCCTTATGAATGCCTGAGACTCTGCCGTGGTGAAGAAATTCTGGACCTGAATACCTTAAAGAGGCGAGTCAAATTAAGAATTGCAAGCACGGTAACAGAGTTCATGGGACAAAACGTAATCTTGCACTACAAAGGCAGTCCTAATGCCTATTCAGTTTATGAAGCTCTCCGACGAACTTGATATCGAAAATCTTGTCAAGAGGGCTGAGTAAAACAATTCTAACAGAAGCTAAGCAAAGACCGAGCGCAATTTCTTTCTCATAATCAAGGGTCAGTCACAAAAATTGCCGCAAAGAACCATGCCCTAATACCTTTTCCCTGAAGCAACGGATTCAATCAATTTTCCCACTTGACAGCCAACGAGATGAGATGGGTGTCTGTCAAGTTATGAGATTTGGGTGCCTTCCGACAGTAATGGATGCTTTAATGGGTGAAAGGAAAACATTTCTCGACCAAGAACTACAACAAATCAAGAAACACCCACTGATTCCCAGAGGATTCGAAGCTGAAAACGTACAGTGAAGAGATCGGTCTCCTTGAGGCGATTGATTTGGAGGTTTGGCTTGGCTTTGATGGAAGGCCACTTCGTGGGGGCTAAAGCTGCAGCTTTTCTTCCGCTTCTTTCTCCCATTTTTCTCTTCCTTGTTCCCCTGTCCGACTCCGCTGCCATCATTTACCACGCCTTTCGAAATCCCAGGTATGGGGAGACAGAATGAAGAAGGACTGTCAAATTGTTCCCCGATTTCGGTCCGAAATGTAAATTGATCCTTTGTTTTTTCGTTCAGGTCAGTATAGTCCTTGAACTTGTAATCGATTTGCATCTTCGTCCGGTCCCTCAAATGGGCCACCCCTGTAGGTTTAGAGATTTTCATGGGCTTTGGGCTTGAGATGCTTACTTCCCAACACCCCAATTGAGCCGGCCCACTTAACTCGATCTTCGCCACTATTTTATTGGCCTTCATTAGACAAACAATATTTTGAATTTAATTTTTTACGGTAAATGATTTTGAAATTTTTTTTTTAGCTACCGAACACGCATCACTATCAGCATCACAAATTATTTCACAGTCTCTAAGTCTCGCATTTAATGTATCCACCAGGGGAGGGCAACGATGGGATCAACCGATTGAGCAGCAGTTAGTTGCATTTCAGCAAAAGGAAGCATTTTTACATGTAATGTGAGATTAAATTATACATATGACGATCTCATATCATGCAAGTGATTATAGTGTTATGGTTGTAGAGTTTATAGTAATACTAATTAAAGGTAAAATTTTACGTTATAGATGAAAAATAATTTTCGCTGTAATATTAATATTTTTTTCCTCATAATCTAACAAAATCCAAAACTAATTAAACAAACGCTATTCATCAATTCAAATTTTCCTTGTTCCCCCCTTCTTTTTTTTCTGGGTTGGGTTATAGAGAGGGCTGTAATTTCCTTTGCCCTTTCCAACAACCCATTAGAACAATCCATGCATGGCCAGCCTATCGTACTTTTGTTGTGATGTCAAGGAGAAAGCCAGCCTGATGATGATAAAGCTTTATCATTGAACAATCCTTTGCAATCAAGAGGTTGGCCCAGCAGATCCTGAGAACAGCAGGGATGATGATGGTGATATGTAGTCGATGAAAATATAGCGAAGCAAATCTCGCAAAAAGGAGATCAATATATATATATGGATGATCATTCAATCCTGGCTTGCTGTCGGAATTTAATTAGACAATAAAACGACGGAGACGGTGTGCATGATAGATCAGCTTAATTAGCATTATATTCGGGGGAAATTAATCTGGAAGAGAATAATAAAAGAGAAGTAACTAGCTAGACGTATTAGTCAATTTCATGACTCATTCCAGTGCGGTGAACATCGCTGGGAAATGCATGGTACCTGTAAGTTGAGTAATATAAATTGGTGAATGTATATGTGTATGCAGTTGGTGAAGGTAACGTGCTGATCTGATGGATGGATGCTTGATGCGCTGAACGGACTTACACAAATATATACAGGCTCTAACTTCCATGCTACTGATCTACTCTACTGTGTGTATATGTCCGTATGTATGTATACACACACACACATCTATTACCCATATATATGCATGTATACATATATATATATATAAAATAAATACAATGTCATTGATCGAACATATGATGTGCGCATTGATGGGGCCCTTACAAATTTGCGATAAACAGAAGTTTGAATTTGAAAACAGTCCCTCTGTCTCTCTCTGTGTGTCTGTGTGCGAGTTTGAGCGAGTCAGAGAGAGAGAGATTCAATCTTGATATTCGAGAGAGAGAGAGAGAGAAAGAAAACAACAGTGCAGTCGTCAGGAATATTATGCAGCTGAAGGGAGGAATCTGCCACGTTTTTGCTCGCAGATTATTAATCATTTGAAAGTCATTTCCAGTATTATTTATTTATGGTAATTTATTATCCCTTTTTAATAAAATTTTAAATTTTATCGTAGATAAACTGATCCCATATTGTCTAAATTTATTAGCCGTGAACATTAGAATCCTAGTATAGGATAAGCTACATATATAGCATTAAGAAAGGATAATGATTGTATTCATTAAATCCACAAGATGATGACTTCAGCACTGTCTCCACAGATAATTATTAACCCATGCATATATTATTACAGGGATCATCAAGTATCGGTATCGATCATCGGAACAACAGAGTGTTCCTTCTGCTTAACACACACACACATATTTATTTATATGAACCACCAAATGGTTTGTTACACTTACATTCATGTCTCCATATATATATATATATATATAGACACACACACACACAATTAAGCAACAGAAGATCGACTTTTTCTTGGTAAATATTAATTTGTTTTTTAGTTTAATAATCTGCAAAGAAAGAAAGGCTTCGAGGAATAATCAGTCCTTTTTTCCTAGTCTCCATCATTTGTTTATTATGTAGTTATAAAGTAATTAAAGGCTAAGTAGTCTGAAGATACCATATGTTAATAGCTATGTATATATATATGGAGGTTGTGGAAGCTTTCAACACCCTAGCTACTAATTATATATAATTAATTAGTCTGAGGATACCAACCTATAGCTACCCATCTATCTCACTCACAGGTCTCACATGCAAACAAACTTATTACTTATAGTCGTAGTTTAGAAAATCTACTTGTGGCGAAATTTAAGAGAATTCAAAAAATAAATAATGCATGAATTTTAGTGATGAAATGGGATAGCTTTATAAAAGATGTTAATAGATTTTGTATAAAAATTTATTGAGCCTCTTCATATATAGTTCAAAAGGATGGCCCGATGATACCCTTCCTTTTAAATCCATCCATGCCACTATTGGGTATAATTACGGCACATTTAATTAGCTTTCCACCATTTATACATGCACAATGCTAGCATATAATATAGCCCTTGTGCATGCCAAATGAACACTATATATTTGGTTTCATGTCATATCGTATGTATCAAATATGATATATATATATGTATATGTGGGCTTATATAATTAAACATAAACAATATAGTACATCTTGATTGATATACATATACACACACACACAGTGGTGTGGTATATGGTCCCTAATGGCTGCAAAAGGAAGAGAGAAAGGGTATGGAGCTGATAAATATATATATATATATATATATATATCTAAAAAAGGTTCGGAACAATTATTAGCATTATAAGTAGAAAAAGAGGTTGGGGTACAGACACTCAAGTTTGATTGGATTTGTTAGGGTTTTATATGTGTATTTGTAAAGAGGGAGCCAGGAGGAAGCACAAGGTGGAGTAGCTCTCAATTGTCCTTTGGAGAAGGTTTCCTCTGTCGGGAAACCTCCAAACACACTGTGAGAAGAGCCCACTCTCCACATTCACATGCATGATGATAACGTGCATCCACAGCCAGACTGTCAGTATCGAATAATAATAGTAATAGGACCAAGACCGACCAAATGTTTATTTAAGTCGAGGTCCCTTCCACCCACCCAGCCCACAAATCCTTGAATTATATCACTGTGTGGGGCTTCTTTTCCTTTCTTCCGAGAAAGGAGAAAAGTTCAATCAACCTTCACATGTATTGGAGATTAACTTTCTTTTATGAAAAGAAGTCTATGAGTTTAGAAAAATATAATATCTGTATACACATATATATATATAAGAGTATATAAAGATCAGTTTATTAATGAGAATTGAACTTAAAAATCACTTAATACTATATTAAGGATAATGCTATAACACCAAGTCTCATCTATCTATTATTGATCGATGATTGTTTTACATGGGCTAGTTTTGATTTAGAATACGATATACTAGGTGGTGTATATATATTAAGCATGCACGGAAAGAGAAGATGTATAGTATTAGTGCCGTGGTATAAGATTTTCTATTCATTACGAAGAACGATTCTCACCTTAAAAGTTATGTGTCTATTTATTTATTATTATTTTCTATTATTATATTAGACTTATGGAATGAATACTCATATTACCGAAAAAAAAAAAGTACGCAAAGAAGTCAAGGCTATTTTGTGGGCATTCAAGCCTATATATGCATGCGTGCCATGTCAAACCTTTCAACATTACAATGTTCAAAATAAAATTATCACTCTTTCACGGGTCGGATCACTGATGCAATTTTTCTTTTGGTGTTTAATGGATTATTGATACGGTAATATTGTATCAACTAATAATAATATTCATAAACTTTTCCAAATTAGATATTTTTTTGCCAGGTGAGAGTGCCGTTCATCAATTGAATGGAAAAATTGGCGAAAGTGGGTAGCGTGATAAATAGGAGAACATTACAAAAGAAATTTAGTGCTTTTAGAGTTTAAAAACATAATAATTGTAATAGAGTACTTAGAGACAAATATATATATATATATATATGAAATTCATAGATCACAATGTTTTTACCAGTAGTGTGTGTGCGTATATATATATATATATATATATCACATTTATGTGTGTGTGTACATTTGTGTAAATATACCTACATGCATCATACACATTACAAGATGGATCTGTTAAATTTTATAGATTCCGGATTAGGGATTTTCATAGGGTAAGAGTTTTTAAATTTAATTCTCAATAATAATAAAATTATGTTCAATTCTTTACATTCATTTCATCTCATCCTTTTGTAAAGTTGTAATTTTTTCTTTATAGCCGAATAAAGGAAAAATGGAAAATCTCCGGATCTCCGACAAACCACCCTACTCTACTCTCCTCGTGTGTTAATCATCACCTCATTTATTCCAAAAGTGAAAAAAAAAAATTAAAGAAACAAAGGGACCGAAATGAAGGATATATGGGAGGGTAAGATATAAATGGAGAAAGAGATTCTAGCAATTGATTTAATAAAATTATTTTGAATAAATATTTTGTTTTGCTTATCTATTAAATTTTATAATGATTTGTTGTCACACGATCGATCTAACGAGATAGAATCTGTAAAAGTTTGCAAAGGGCAGGGAGTCACGTTGGATGTCGATTTTCGGGTGGATAACCATGTCGTCATCAACTTTTTTCCAAATTCCAATTCCCAATGTCAGCAGTGAAAGGTGAGATTCTCAGGTGAGTATATTTATGATATTATCCATATTATTAAAAAAATAATAAATCACCTCTTTTTCTTCAGTTGATAACATATATTTTTTTAAAAAAATTATATTATTTTATTAATATATCAAATAACATTTAATGGAATTTATTTCACCATCCATTTACTGGGCTATCAAGAATTTCTGCAGTAAAACACCTTATAGTGAGTGGTGTCTTTGTAAATAAGACCAGAAAAATAACAGAAAAGAAAAAAACAGGTGGCGACGGTAAAAAAGAAAGGTTGATAGAGGAGCGGGTTGAGTAGAGTCAGCCTGCCCTATAATTGATTAATGGGCGGTCGCTTGGTACAATTAATATAATTCCCGATTCATAATTAAACTTGAAATTCAAAATTTTATTTACGGAGAAAAAAATGTTAAAAAATTTTAATCGATCTATATCAGTCCTCTTATTTTTTTTGATAATAGTCTTGATCATTGATGAGAATCAAATTTAAGCTTAAACTTAATAACTAATTAATCAAGTCCTAGATTAAGGTCACATTACCTCTGCATCCAGATTTCGTTATTTATAATTAGTACATTATAATGAGCCCGAAACTCACCACAGACAAGTGGCACATGCATACACCCTGTTGTTGGGCTGTCCTAATTGTTCTTCAAATCAAACCCACACACACACACAAACACACACACATTATTATTATAATAATTCTGAGGGATAAAATCAAAATTGAGTCATACGTCACAGAGGATCCGCTTTTCCCGCTTCCCTGTTACTTCTCTTCCATACCATCGTATACTTCAATTCTTCTGACCTCTTCCTTCACTCACTCTGTTCTGATCTAGTCCGCCATTGCTCTTCTCCAGTCCTCGTCATGTCACTCTCTCTCTCCCCACCCGTCTCACTCATGTCTGTCTCCTTTTAATTAGCTCTCCACACAACGTAACTACTAGCTAGAAGCTTTTACTTTCTCGGCCTGTTGTCCTCCAACATATACCCATAGCCATACAGAGAACAAGTTGGGAGGAAGAAAGAAGAAGTGATCAGAAAGGAATTTTGTTCTTCTTCTTCTTCTTTTTCCTGTAGCACATTCAGTCATGGGAAAAGAATGGTACCATTTGGTTGGGAGGAGGTCCTCTTCTTCTACTACTTCTTCTCCTCCTTCTTCTAACTCTTATACAATGAGAGGACGAGGTGGGGGAGGAAGAGAGAGGGAGGCTTCATTAGCAACATCTTCATCATCGTCAACAACAACAACGGGAGGAGTAGGAGGAGGAGGATGCATGAGTTCAGTGTTTCAGTTCTTTGATTTCCATCAGTTCCATTTTCCTTTACACCACCAGCCTTGTTTCAAGTTCCCAGCTTCTTCTCATTCCTTCCCTGAGCAAGAGGACCCCTCTACAGTCCTCAAAGGTAGCGCTCTCTCTCTCTCTCTCTCTGTCATCTTCTCTTTTCTTATGTACAAATTTTTCTCGTTTCTCGATTTGACTGAGCTGTGTTGGTTGGTGGGAAATAAATTCAGGTACCGAGGCACCAAGAAACAGCTTGGAGCTGGACCATGGCGAGCGTCCATTGCCATCATCCTCCAACATGATTAGGAAGGATGAACATTTACTTACGCCGGCTGTGAGTTCATACTGTAATTATCACTTCAGCAGATTTTTTTCCTTGCTTGAGATATATATACATATATATATATATAGCTTGAGCTTTTGAATCTTAAAGTCGGTTTCTCTCACTAATGTAATACTTATGCATGCACATGCATATGGTAAAGCCATTCGAATAAACTCATAATTGTTTTGATTTTTTCTTTATAATAGATGGGTATCCAAATCAAAACGGGTCGAGAGAAAAGGTCACATGCTGCTTCTTTGCCGGATATCAGCTCCTCCCCAGGGACCAAGACTCCTACCCTTGTGGCCAGGTTGATGGGCCTTGATCTTCTGCCAGACGGCACACCTTCCTCCCCCAGACCCTCATCGACTCTAGACATTGCCCCGTTGATCCGGACATCGATCCATGCCTCCCGAACCCCGCATCACCGCTCCTGTTCTGGGCGGAAGAGCTGCTCCGATGCTGTCGAGTACTCTGGTCGTGGGACCAGGTCCCTGCCCGAGACGCCGAGGATGTCTCTGGGAAGGAGGTCTGACGTGGACCGCCACAACCGCTGGTCCGTCCAGGTCAACAAGGAGAATAATAATACGAGCAGGACTGTGGGAGAAGACTTCGACTTCTCCCGCTTCCGGAAGGAGCTCAAGCGCAGCCTCTCCGAAGATGGGACCAGCAGGAGCCCGAGCCACTATGCGAGGCAGATCGTGAAGCAGGTCAAGGAGAGCGTAAGCAGGAGGGTTGGGATAAAGGATATTACCAACACTGTAAGGAGCCGGTCGGAGCAAGGAAGCACTAATAAGGATCAGCCATCCAAGCCAAGGAAGCCTCCAAGAAACTCGAGATCAGTAATTGAGGATGCAAACCCGTCGTCATGCTCCCCGAGGTTCAGGTTCCAGGCTGATACCAGTAAAATATGGAGCCCTCACTGCCCTGAGGCTCCATCGGGTTGGAGTAATCACACAGGAGAGGTGATATTGAAGAGGAAGCCCCATCACTCTTCATCAAATTCTGCTCAGATATCATCTTCGTTAAAGTTAGGATCGGTTGATGGGAGGGCTGCTAGGTTAGCAGCAATGGAGTTCACGAGGAACAAGCAAGAGGAGCCGTTTGTACGGCCGTCTTCGAAGACTACGAGGACTAACCATCATATGAATAATGATGCTGTTGGTGACAAGAAATGCGAGACTACGGCGTTCGGGATTAAGAAACGTGGGGGTTCGCCAACTACTGCTATTGCAGCTGCATCTGCTGCTGTTCTCCCTGTCAAGAAAGATCCCTCTCCTCCAGCAACCAAAATCCCTCACAAACAGGTATATATATGTGTCATGTTTGATGTAGATGATACAGCTGAGAGAATTTTTCTTTCTTTAACAAGAGCAGGACTTTGCTCATATTAACATGGATTGCTTCACGGCAGGTGCACGATATTCAAGCATCGAGACACGGCTCCCAGCTATCCGTTTGTGCGAGTCATAAGTACCATAATGAAGCACTGTCCCATGTGGTCCGAGAGAATAAGAACATGGTCAAACCTAGTGGTGCTGCCACCTCCACCGCTACTACAAGTACCACCGATAGGCAGGTGGAATTACAATATGTTCATAAAATATTACAGTCTGCGGGTATAGAAGGGGATACCCAACTCTCCTCATTTACAACAAAGTGGTTCTCTCCGTCTCATCCTCTGGACCCAACCATCTTCAGCGACCTCAATAGTAACTGTTCCACACAATTGACTGATGATACCGACGTTGCCAACCGCCAATCTTTGGACCATCGTGGCAACAGGAAGCTGGTCTTCCAAGTCGTAGATGAACTCTTGGCTGACCTCTTGAAGCCTTACCTCGACGACAAGTCGTGGATTGACAAAATTCGATTCCACCACTGTCGTCGTCGTCCTCGTCGTCATGCATTGGGCACCGGGTCACAGTTAATTGATAGAATCCGGGAAGAAATAGAGAGCTTCCCCAGGGCGGACTGCCAGGTGCTGGAGGACATAGACGCGATAATCGATGGGGATCTGGCCAAGTCCGAGGTGCGCAGCCAAAGTGAGAGGGCGATTGAGGAGGAGGGAGGCGGCTTGGTCTCGGAACTTGAACTGGACATATGGGAGGAGCTTGTACGAGAGGTGGTTACGGAAGAGTGGGCGCCCCGGTTGGGATCGTACGGGAAAGTAACTAACAGCGTCGTGGTCGTAGGTGGTGGGGCCTTGGACTTGGATTTTTTGGGGGGGAAGGGAGCGGGCAGGCGCTCAGACGACTCAGATGCAGAAGAGAGCAGGCCATGTGATGGGGCTCAGTCACGTGATCAGATGCTGAGCCTGAGATATGGAGGCCACATGTGACACGTGGGAGCGGGTCGTCGATGATGGGCTGGGGGTGCGGGATGACTCAGAGTTGCTCCCCCGACAATACCCGCTTTCTTATTGGTTAAAATAACCCAATTGGTCAGAGGAATCCATGCAAATCACCCTCCCTTTCTTTTTGTACATCTTTTTGTTTTTGTTTTTATTTTTTTTAATTTTGATTATTCGGAATTTCTTTCTTTTTTTTTTTTCCTTGTAAAAAAATTAGATAAGGGGTACACTGTGCAGTACCCAGTGGAAAGTGGTCCTTGAAAATGTATCTTTTCGGTGGTGTGATATGGTGTAGCTATATCGCATGTGTGCATGTGTGCGGTACCTGCGGAACATTTGAAACATTTAGGTTAGGTAATTAACACCAATCACTCTAGAGTGACCTCTACCTTTCTAATTATTGCCTCCTCTCTCAATCGTATATGGATTAAGTTTCAATGTGTCCATTTCAACTTCTATATTGTCTAATATTTCAACTTTTTTCTTTGGGGTCTAATTTTCAAGAGGGAAAACAAAGGAAAGAGGAAAGTCAATGCAAACAATTTTATTCAGTACTAGCCTGCAAAGTTAAAATGTACATGGGCTCATCCACCGCGTATACCTAAAATAAGAGTAGATGATGCGTGGGGTACCCTCTGACGGTATACGTTGGATGTTTTTGGCAGAAAACTACTCTTTCAGTATTCGGCCGTACGTGTCCTTAGCTTTCTTCTAAATAAAGACGAGGGTTTGATTGGAACCTTGATTGATTCCAATGTCTGATTGATGTTATGAGATCGTAGAGCCATATTGGATTTTATTACCAAAAGTACGTAGTAGTTGCACAAACATGCATACAAAATATATACAAGATTTAAATTGGTTAGGTAAGCAAATTTGAGAGGCTTCCCCTCAGACCCTCTGATTATTAATCAATCGAAGTGAAGACAACAGAAACATTTCTTATGCTATATATAATTAAATTTTTTTCTGTCCATTAAATATTGACTCGATATTTATCCTAAACTGCTAACTTGCAATAACGAATTAGAATTGATTTAAATCGAGATCATAGTAAAATATATCAACTTTTTACTTCTGATTATGCAATGCATTACTCATTTATAATGAATTCCAGTATGTATTTATTGGAGATCCATTCTTAGTATAAAACTATCTGCAATTATCATATTTTTATTTTTACTTTTGTAAAGGAGATATATGTGTTACTTAAGATTTAATTTTGTATAGGACCCGAGATATTCTTTCTCGTTTTTCCCCTAAAATTCACCACCCCCGAGGTTTCGATGTTCACTGCCAAATTCCACTGCCTACAAGGACATATGCCAAAATCACAGACAGCGTCCACACTCCTTACACGGATAAGGTTCAAATTTTTTGGCTGCCAAAATTATTAGAAACTAGCTGGGTTTATACTACTATTAATTTGTTTATTAAAGTAGAGTTTGATAAATTTTACAAGATGATAAGAATAACAGATGAATAAAAGGATACTGAGAGTTCCATTAAAAAGAATCACATACAGGAACTCCCGAGTCCAATTTAAGAATGATACAATGGTATTAATCTCTCCTTCTCATTTTTTGATTACTTCGATACAGCACACTCCTAGTCTAATGTTTACAATATCAACTATACGATTTTAAACTTTAAAGTTGGTGATGAAGCAAGAAATATGTAGTGTTAGCGGTTCTTTTTTTTTTTTTTTTGGGGCAAAGACATCAAGAAACTGAGATAAAACGGTGATTTCCGCAATCAGATTATTAATTAAAACGCGCTATCTAATATAATGGGAAAAATTAGTTTCTTAAATTATATATGTATATAATTATCGGAAAAATTATACATATAGTGTGAAATAGTAGAGGATTGTACGAATTACTGTAGATCCTCTTAAATAGAAGGCCACCAAAAAAGGCCGATGCACAGTGCTAATTTTCTGATAGATGGCCGATGCACACATAAAGCCAAAATTTAACGGGCAATTTATAGAAATTACTCAAATATTCAGTGTGGGCGTACGTACGTACGTACGTACGTCAGTTTGCAGTAAAGATGAGATTGAGATTGAGTTGGAATGGCAATTTTGGTGAAAATGTACAATTATTTACTGCCATGCCCCAGAATCGATTCATGACGATGCTGTCAGTTGCCTTGCCTAACAACACAGTAGACGAAGCTGCACCAAATATTTATATCACCATGGCATGCACAGAGACAGAGTCCTGTTATATTATTAATTGTGATAGTGAACCAGTGTACGTGGTTGGGTGTACGTAGTCGGATCATTCATCGAATAATTCAAACCGTCCTATGCAGATGACTAAAAATCTTTACCCAGAATGCATAAAGATTCAATTTTAACACACTCTTATTATTTCTTCGATTTGATGTTGATCATTCAAGAAAGCTAGCTAGAGACTGACGACGAGTGGGAGCTAAGATACACAAAAATAACGGAAAGGAAAGATATATCTATATATCTATTTATATATGATGCTGTTAATTTAAAATATTTTCTTGTGATCTAATTAGTAATAGTTATGATAATTTTCTCAACTAATTAACATTTACTTGTCCATCAAATTGGTACTTCTTATTAAGTCATATAACGAGATAGATCGAATGACCGAATAATCTCTGAGTTAGATGCGAGGATTGGATTGAATATAGACTGTGACATTGAATGATGGTGCTGGAATGCTAAGCTTATAGATCTGTTGTTTTCCAAATACATGTAACTATATATATAAATATGCAGAGGATTAATTTGTGAGCTTAAATTGGCAATGGTTGGGTTGCCTTTCTAGGGTTTTGAGATTGGATTCTGGGGATGAAAATTGATGCTTGCATTTCAATTCAGTGGAGCTGAGCTGAGCTATGACCTCGTTCGTATTAACTGTAGTGTTGCACAGAAAGTGATGCGATGCAATGCGATGTACGTAGGGTTCTGAAATCAAAGCTGAAAATTTTTGGGGTTGCATTAAAGTTTCTTGAGACCTGTTTCACTTTCTTTTCTGTATTTTGAATTGATCGTCCGTTCGCGGTCTATATATATATATATACACCACACACTGCTGTTTAATAAATTGTGTACAGTTCAAGAATCATGATCGAGCTTCCCTCTTTGATCTCTTGTGAATAGAATGACACGTATGTTATTTATTTCGGTTTTCCAGCATCCGGTATCACACACAAATATAATAACCTCGATCTAATTTAAATTTAAATATGATCAATTCATTAAATGGTAAAAAATTTTTAGCCATATATCTTTTTAACATTGGAATGCAAGACTTTCCTTAGGGAAGAATTTGAACTGCATCAATCAATCTGTGTTGGCTGGGAAGGGAACAGATGCCACAGTCATTCAAACCAGACTGATCTACCAAAATATTCAAAGCTATGCTCAACGGGATACTGGACTGCAACGTTCTTACACACATCAGAGAGGGAACACCTAGCTCCATGGACTGAATGGAGGATTATGCATTTTCTTTTCCGTCAGATATCTATAGACTAAATCTGTCCTACTCGACTTGATCAATCTTCTCAAGTTATCGATATCGATGGAACTCCCGATTTCATTCACAATTACTTAACATTATATTAACCCATCGTGGGTCATCCGATTAGACAACTTATCTCACCTAACTAAGCAATCCAAGTTAGACTAACCCGGCTAGACCGACACACCAATTTAGGCTCGCAGATGACCTCTCGGTCCCGCCCCATGGTCAAGACGTATAAGAGACCATGCCATGTCAATTCTCGGATAGGTTATCTCATTCTCATCTTCACTTACTCGTCAGTCCTTACCTTCATTCTCTGCACCATTAACACAGTTAATATCACATGACGATTCAAATTGCCACATCCGGACTTCTAACCATCCTATAAGTTCTTGAGAGCAACTTGTGGAGCCATCAAAGCGCAAGAAGGCCTGGGCCTGACCTCAGTGTAGCTCGACAACCTGAAAACCCCGCTGGGAGAGAACCCGATACTCTCGTAAGGGTTCTCATTCTGATTAAGAGACATGAATATTTTACCAACAACAACAACAAAAAAAAAAAGACAGAGAATATTAAACAAACAAGAGAGGCTCAAAAGAATTGCGCGAAAATTAACGCTCTCCTCAGAGAATCCTTTTTTTCCCCCTTCCTTTAATGTCAGGAGGGAGGGAGCAGTTGACCGTTAATCATACATAGAGAGAGAGAGGAGGAGTGAGAATTGATTGGGAATTCCGATTCTTGAGATCTCCGCTGAGACCCGCCGGGGGAAGAAGCGAGGAGATTCTTGAGAAGGGGAAAACATTGACCCGTTGGGACTAGCTTAGCCCACCATACAGTTAAGCTTTGATCGATTCCGAGTCCATTAATGAGACAATGATTACTCTACACCCACTTCAAAATGGGAAGACTTGTAATTAAAACGAGAAATTCTTCAACAATTTCATCTCAATCTTGTTATGCGGTACGGGAATATTTCAATCAAGTTCTAATAAGTGAGTGAATGGATACTAACCATTCGAAATATCTCAATTAAACCTTAAAAAATGAATAAAGATAGATATTAATCATCAAAAATATCAATATATATATGGGTGCATAACTGAAATATCAACAATGATGGCATTATAGGAACCAATTCTTGTGATATTCTTGAGCTTGACATCAATAGTTTTTTGGGCATAATCTCAAGCTTTTGACAATAATGCTACTCCATCACCGTACTGACAGACTGGCTGATAGCATTGATAACAGTTAGCTCGAGCTCTAAATGTCGCCGGTGCTAAAGTGCTCAATGAAAAGGTACAGCCTCTGTAATTGCATTTGCACCTGCAATGGACTTCTGTTTTTATTTACGCAATTTGCAAACTCTGCAATGGCTTTTACCGCTGATATATGTAACAGAACGACTCCACTTCTCCACTGTTTTCATCTTTAACTCTCACATTTTAGGTCAGAGTGGTGGTTTGCTGCAGAGCAGAGACCCATAATGAAGAAGACAAAGGGGCTGTCTCTCTCTCTCTCTCTCTCTCTCAGGGTTAGAATTTCCTTTTCTCTGAAACGTTACGTGTCCATCCACTTTCTCTTCATACTATTTCGTTCTAAGTTTGGGGCCCTCTGTTACATAAGAAGGGGACCTGTAAAGAAAAATGAAAGAACTTCTTGCAGCCCCCCGACTTCTTTCTAATCATCTCTCATCAATATTCAAATGCCAATAACACATCCATGTAGATGTAGATGGAGTCGTCTGATCTGAATGGACCGACCGGGACTATTATTACTAGATCAGGCATTTCCATTTTTCATTACCTGTGACACAGAACTCGAAGGACTGCACCTTAAATGTCTGATAGAAATCTAATGGCAAACAGCAAAGCGGGCAAAGTATTAATTGCCATCCACCTCTCATCATTTACCATCTCTGGAACTTGCAGCTTCCTAGAGAAAATTGGCCACTTGGGCACCGGCTCTCTTCAAAAGTATTAGACGGTGGATTTGTACCGATCAATTAAATGAACATCTCAACACCACGATATCTGCTCCCCCTGGGCACCCCTCAATTTTCGAATCCCTCCTCCCTCCTCCCCTGCTTTGATCAGAAAAGAAAGCTGTTTTTGTGCATTATGTTTCACGATTCCTGTCCACCATATTAACGAAATGAGGATATGATGACAGTCGGAAAACATGGGAGATCACAGAAACATGTTAACCTCCTGTTGTTCCTACACCGTTTCTTGCTTGAGGTGGCATTAGATGCAGACCAGAACGGGCATTTCATTCGTGAAGTTGGTATAGTAGAACCGATTCACAAGTTAACATTAGATGGGAAGACATCATGAACGAAATTCATGATTGAGAGAATCTACACATAATTCCTTACATTCGGAAAAGAGAGAGAGAACGAATGAATCCAAGCTGGCTCCAGTTCAAAAAGCAGGAGAGGAACATATCCGCTTGCCTCTTCCTCGGAAGTGAGCTTTCTTTGTTGCTCTGCTTGGGAACAGCATTGTATCAGGAGTAGGATGCTGCTACCAGCACCAGTGCACAATAATATGAGAGCTCTACACTCCAACATGGCATAATCTCCGATCTCCATGTAGCAGCATCACTGTGACCAAAATATTACGTAACCAGCAGAAGTTGAGGCCGTAGGAAACCATACAGGAAAAGGCCTTGAGTTTAAGCCTATTACCTGTGTGAATTCGAAATAGTCGGGTTCAGTTCGTGTCTAGCGGTATCTGTTCAGTTTGCATCAATTGTATCGATATGTATCACAAAAAACGCCCCATATCATATCATCCAGGTTAAACACTCATAATTGCTACCTTAGAATCGGTGCCAAGAATGGAAACTACAAAAATGAGAATTGCTTTGTTTCGTTTAGACTCAGAAGAGGGCTTGATTTATACGGCCAAGGAATAAGAAATCGAAAACTACATCAGAAATAACGTTTTTGCTTCTTCACTTCATTTGTAGGCATCTTTTTCAATGAACTCGAGCACTGCTTCTTTCGTGGGCAAGGCAGGGATTGCTCCTTTCTTCATCACAGTGAGTGCACCACATACGTTTGCGAAGAGCAGGGCATCTCGTAGCTTTTTCTCGTCCTGACCCGATAGAAGCAATTGTAGATGCTTGAGATTCAGAATATTCTCTAAGCTACTGTTATGCATTTCAATAATATCACTTTAAAAAAGTCAAATTCTTCTGTTCATGGATTCAAAGAAAATAAACTCATCATAAAAACCTCAAATTCTTCATCTTGCTCAAGTAAGGGCCTCAAAGCTTAATTCCTTAGCGTAGAAGCGAAAGATTTCACAGCAAGATGAGGGTTATGATATCTCAGCCAACATATAAATGATAACTTAAAATTATCGTACCTTGTAGAGATTCAGGTCAGAGGCCAGGCAGTAGAGTAACCCACCAACAAAAGCATCGCCTGCACCAGTTGTGTCCACAGATTTTGCTTTGACGCCAGCAATTCTGCCTTTGAATTTCTGCTCATGCACACACTCAACTTTAAGAACTTGGACTACTATCAAGAGCCACAGGTAGCTGCAAGTGCTTTAGACATGATTCACCAACTCAGTGACGATTAAATAGTTGCTATCACAGTTACCTGGGTATAATATCGGCAGCCTTGCGACCCTTCAGTTACAATAAGGAGTTTAACATTGGGACGGAAAAGTTTATTTAGCACAATGTTATCATCGTAAGGATCATCCCCTCCAGTCAAGAATGTAATTTCATCCTCACTTATCTGCCAGATCTTACAATATCAATCAGTCCAGATGACATTCCTACAGTTTATATCAATTCTATCTTCCCAGTGGTCGCAAGAAGTTACCTTAATGACATCAGCCTGATCCCATATGCTCATTATTTCCTCTCGAGCAAACTCATGAGATGGCCACAGGGGCAACCTCAAATTCGGATCATAAGAAAGGATGCTCCCTGAACTTTTTGCAATTTTCATTGCAGCGAGATGAGCTGACCGGCATGGTTCTTCAATCAAACTTATTGAGCCATAGTGAAATATTGCTGCCTGCAATGATTAAAAGCTAAGGGTGAAAATATAACTTCAAGTAATAGGCATAAACTTACAAATTTGTAGGATAGGGAAATGAACCGACCTGCTTAATCAGGTTTACGTCCAGTTCTGATTCTTGAAGAAGCATATCAGCACTCGGATTTCGAAAGAACAGGAATTCACGCTCCCCATCAGCTCTGAGGGTGACAAAAGCCAGTGCTGTTCTTGCATTGTGGTCGAATCGCATGCCTGAGTTATTCACATGTTCTGTTTTAAAATATTTGCTAACATGTACCCAAATTCATCATCACCCACCTGTGGACACCAAGCAGAGTTCATTTCATCCAAGTGTTACCAACAGTTGCTTGAGCCTAAACAGTAATTTGTCTGCATTAATAAACCAAAGATTTATACACACTGAGAACAGCCAGAATTTAACCAATCCAGCCGAATTGCTCTAATTTACCATAAAAGGTCTGGAAATTAGAGAAACTATGTTAAATGACTCGAATCAGGTGCTATCAATTGCAAATGGTTTCAAATATCACATCTCATATGCTCGATGATAAGTAAAATGGTGAAAGGTCAGAATATTTTACTTTGATAAGGTGTTGATGCATTTATTATTACCAGATGATCAATGATCACGTAACTTTTTCATGCCAAGTGAGAGAATCTGCTAGTATTTACATAAGATGCTGATGATTTAGTAGTTAATCCCAAACAATTGCCCGTCTTCATTGATCAGAAACACTTTCATCCAATATGGAGAAGAGAAGCAGAGATTGAAATAACATAGAATCAAA
>CM075294.1:6599747-6616464 GCA_037672795.1 Lagerstroemia speciosa | reverse complement strand
GTTAATTTGCTTGGGAAATCTGACATGTATTTCTTCAGCCCAGAGCATCCTCCATTGACTGAGCCAGCTCAGAGGGCCCTTGATTGGGCAGTTGATGAAAGTTAAAGTCAGGTATTTTGTTGCTCCAATTCTCACATTATTAGCAGTTGTACTATCTTGTTGTATTGAGAATTGCAATATGCTTGTTCACGTTGTAAAAAGGAAAAGGTGGGACAGTGTAAGGCTATAGGGGTGCTTTATTTCTTGATGGGAGGTTACATAATTACATTGCTTGGGTGTCTTTGAGTGGGTACTGCTCGGATATGAGCCCTGGCGGTCCAGCAAGACAGAGAAGGCTTCAGTAAGTCCATAGCACTAACAGTTTGTTTAAGTTTGTCCCCCCTAATGGATGTACCCCATCCATTGCTTTTTCTTGTTATTTCCATTTCACTATTACTTTCTTTTGATATTTATGGAGAAAGTGTGTTACCCTTTACATGGTGACTCCTGACAATGCTCAGGAGAGTTCAATAGCATAACCCATTTATCCAATCCAAGGAGAAAAGCTTTTCATAGTTTTAAATCTCTTGTACTGGATTTTCAATCAGTGAGATTTGGTATGTTTGATTTGGGGCGGCTGGACTCATGAAAATGTCTGTTCAGCAATTTAGTTTGCTTCCACACGGATTTGGATACTGATTGTTATCACCCTTTATCTTGTGCTCTGGCTTATCAGGTTCTTACATTTGCTCATCATACAGGTAAAGATGGAGAGATTACAACCACCCACTTGCTTCTTGGAATTTGGTCAGAAAAAAGAATCGGCTGGTCACCAATCCTGGCCTCACTAGGTTTTAATGATGAAAAAGCCAAAGAACTTGCAAAATCGGTTAGTGCGTCGTTTCAAAGTATGTCAAATCATCAGGTCTATCAGAATTACCTATTGAATTACTGAGAAGATTTCGTATTTCATGCAGATGGATGATGACATCATTTTGAGTTACAAGTGAGTCTGGGAACTTACTGAAGTGGGTCAATTGTTTCCTTGGATACTTCCAGGAATCTGCCTCGAAGATTTTACTGTGGTACACCGGGTTAAAATCAACCTACGATTTACATGTGATATTGCAAGCTGTCCTCTACTTTTGAATGCTTTTTCGAATGCAGCAGGACTCTGAGAAGTCCTTGGTTTGTGGAATCCAAGTTCGGACTTAGGTCAGAGGATATTCATCTAGTGGTTTTCCTATTAGAAGTTTTTTATACTGCAGTTTCTTTTGATAAGTTTTGCACAAACACTGCGTCCTTGAAAGACAGTTGCTTCCAAGGTATAAAAATCAGATATGATGGTGGGCAAAGAGAAATGAATGTCTCTATTTCTGGCAATGGTAGGTAGTAATGAATGTCTCTATTGTAACAGTGGTAGTTTCCAGATACAAGGAAGGTTTGGACTCCTTACTTCCTTGTTTTCATTCTCTACCATGAGTTCAGTTTGCTTTGTTTGATGTTGCTGAAGGGAATGGAGACTTCCATTTCGTGCTTATTACAATTCCATGATATCCAACTTTCTTGATGATTTTAATTAGCTTCTCAGACGGATATTATCTCAAGCAAGCACCGGCATATCTATCCGGCCAGAGCAGAATGAGCAGAATTATGCTTGTTTTTCTTTTTTCATGAGTTCGAGATCTGCGTGATCTGATTAAGGCCCCCGAGAGGTTTGGTTGGGGGTGACATTTCTTTAAATCATAACTTTGTACCCTGTCTGGTCTCTTAATTCTATATCTGTGATGTTATGGTAGCGGATTCCTTGTTCTATTCGCATGTCATTCGTCTGACTGAATGGACCGTGAATGGTTAGTAACCCGAAATTGTCTTTCCTTAGTGCAAGTGAGAAAGATTGACACGATAACCAATGATCATTATTCCATTTCGTTGCATTCTATTTAGGGAAAGAAAAAAAGAGAAGAATAAGAATTATATTTTCACCCGTCAAAAATAATGAACTTGGTCTGGGCCCTTCGAAAATCGAAGGCCCTTTCGCTACCTTGTAGAGCCAAAGTAATACAAAGAAAAGAAATGCGTTGACGGGAGACGGCTCTGAGAGTAAAGGGGCTGCATCGGGGCAAGACCCTTAACCCTTTTGGTGGCTTTTTGATCAGTAAAATAAACTTTAGTGGCCAAACGTATAGAAAACTAGAACTGAATGGTCGACATGAAATTTCCCCGAAGAATATATACGTTTCCAGAAGAAAATGGGCGTCCCCGGAGAGCGGCGCAGCTCCTGACCTCTGTAGCGATTCTGACAAATCATTTCTCCGCTTTCCTCTTCTCCAAATTTACAGTTTTCAATCTTCTGATCTCCTTCTCTTCTCGCAAACATCTCGTCGAGCTTACCCCTCTGTTACCGGTGATCTTGAGTACTGTTATATATTCTTCAGCTCACAATCCATATTATCTACTTTAGGAATTTGGTTGTTAATATCTGATTTAGATTTGCTCATCTATTTGTTTATATCGTTTCAAATGTATTTTCCTTTTTGTTTGAGCATGGAGAGCTTGGCTTTATGAGCTCAAAAGATCATCTGATTGCGGATCCTTATTGATTTATTTGATTTATGGAATATTTATCCGAGATCTCAGGTTGCGTTGTTAATTGGTTATATATCTTGATTGGTTATTTATTTCGAGTTAATGAGCTTGAAAGCTGTTAACAGGGAAGTTGTCGTTGTCATCAATAGGTTTGCAGTGTTTTCATTTTCTAGTCTGTTGAAATCTTCAGAGGTTTAAGCTGACGTACGTTATGCTTGAACCGTTTTCTGGGTTTTCAATGTGATGGAAGCCTTTTTCATCGACTTTGTTTGCATTGCTTCAATTAGATGTATTGATTTTTCCATATCTTGCCTCCCCCATTATTGCACCGCCAAGCTCTTCACTGAGTTCTTGTAAACACTGTAAAATAGAACCTGCATATACCCGCACTTCATGTCACCTCTGGATGATGTTCTAATACTTATGCTTCATTGCCTCATTTCAGATTGAGGAGATACATTCCTTGATGTTTGAGGTTTAACCCTGGTGAGCTGTTTGCACGTATTCAGTATGGCATGGTTCAGGGCTGGTACTAGTACGGCCAAGCTTACCATCAGAAGAGCTCTTGCTCAGGGCGGATCATATACAGCAAGAACACGAGCTCTTCCATCACAAAATCGGTACTTTCACACCACAGTCTTTAGACATAAGGCGCAGTCTGCCCCCGTCCCTCGACCTGTGCCCCTGTCCAGATTGACCGATAGCTTCTTGGATGGGACCAGTAGTGTGTACTTAGAAGAGCTTCAAAGGGCTTGGGAAGCTGATCCCAACAGTGTCGATGAGTCCTGGGATAATTTCTTCAGAAACTTTGTGGGTCAGGCGGCTACTTCTCCTGGAATTTCTGGACAGACAATTCAGGAGAGCATGCGTTTGCTGTTGCTTGTGAGGGCTTACCAAGTCAATGGTCACATGAAGGCCAAGTTGGACCCTCTGGCTCTAGAGGAAAGGGAAATTCCTGATGATCTGGATCCTGCTCTCTACGGCTTTACAGAAGCTGATCTGGATAGGGAATTTTTCATTGGGGTGTGGAGGATGGCTGGTTTCTTATCCGAGAACCGGCCAGTACAGACGCTGAGGTCTATAATAACAAGGCTCGAGCAGGCTTACTGTGGAAGCATCGGGTATGAATATATGCACATTGCTGACCGTGAGCAATGCAACTGGCTTAGAGATAAAATCGAAACCCCAACTCCTATGCAGTACAATCGACAACGCCGTGAGGTTATTCTGGACAGGCTTATTTGGAGCACACAGTTTGAGAACTTCTTGGCCACCAAGTGGACTACGGCTAAAAGGTTTGGTCTTGAAGGTGGAGAGACTCTGATTCCAGGCATGAAGGAAATGTTTGATAGAGCTGCCGATCTTGGGGTTGAGAGCATTGTTATTGGTATGCCTCATAGAGGTAGATTAAATGTTTTAGGAAATGTTGTCCGTAAGCCACTCAGACAGATCTTCAGTGAGTTCAGTGGTGGTACAAAGCCGGTCGACGAAGTTGGACTTTACACTGGTACTGGTGATGTCAAGTACCATTTGGGTACATCCTATGATCGGCCAACTCGGGGTGGTAAGAGGATACATCTTTCATTGGTTGCAAATCCAAGTCATTTGGAAGCTGTTGATCCAGTAGTTGTTGGGAAAACAAGGGCAAAACAGTATTACTCCAATGACATTGACAGGACAAAGAATATGGGTGTTTTGATTCACGGGGATGGTAGCTTTGCTGGGCAGGGAGTTGTGTATGAAACTCTTCATCTTAGTGCCCTTCCTAATTATACAACTGGCGGTACTATTCATATAGTTGTTAACAACCAAGTTGCATTCACTACTGATCCAACGGCCGGTAGATCGTCTCAGTACTGCACAGATGTTGCTAAGGCATTAAATGCTCCAATATTTCACGTGAACGGCGATGATGTGGAGGCGGTTGTTCATGTCTGTGAGCTTGCTGCAGAGTGGCGTCAGACTTTCCATTCTGATGTTGTGGTTGATTTAGTTTGTTATCGCCGGTATGGACACAATGAGATTGACGAGCCCTCCTTCACTCAGCCCAAGATGTATCAGGTGTGCTGTTTATACCACCTTTCCCCGCTTTACATTCTGCTGTATGCTTCAATAAATATTTTCTGCCTTCCTCGTTGCACTAGCAGTTAGGGGATGTCCTCTTTCCAGTTAATTAAAGGTGTTCAATGATCACTTGGTGGCTTTTCTGAGCTTTCTATTGGACATCTTTCTTCTTTTATTTACTAATGAGTTGATGATCTTTTTTGGACTTTGGCGCCAACAGGTCATCAGAAATCATCCCTCTTCTCTTGAAATTTACCGGAAGAAACTTTTGGAATCGGGGCAGGTTACCAAAGAAGACATTGACAAGATACAGAGTAAGGTTAACACGATTCTTAATGAAGAATTCTTGGGCAGCAAAGATTATGTTCCTAAAAAGAGGGATTGGCTCTCTTCTCATTGGTCTGGGTTCAAGTCACCTGAGCAGCTTTCGCGCATGAGAAACACAGGGTAAGTACCAGATATCTATTTTTTTGGGTATTGGTGAATTTTGATTTGCTGATATTACTAAGCTTATAAATTACTTGCCTTTTATATAGTTGGTTGTAACTCTTGACTCTTTTACACAGTGTAAAACCAGAGATACTGAAAAATGTTGGGAAAGCCATCACAACTTTCCCAGAGAAATTTAAGCCTCATAGAGCAGTAAAGAAGGTTTATGAACTACGTGCACAAATGATTGAAAGTGGGGAAGGTATTGATTGGGCAGTTGCTGAAGCACTTGCTTTTGCCACGTTGTTGGTGGAGGGTAATCATGTTAGACTGAGCGGTCAGGATGTTGAAAGGGGTACTTTCAGTCATCGGCATTCTGTAGTTCATGATCAGGAAACTGGGGAGAAGTACTGTCCGTTGGATCATGTCATGATCAATCAAAATGAGGAGATGTTTACTGTCAGCAACAGGTACTCGTTCAAATATTTGCCTTTTCTACTTCATCTGCTCTGTTTAAAATTTTTTTTTTTTTAACGTGACATTTCATTTGTGAATAGATTATGAAGTGATGGTTTCTTTCAACTTTATGTATTTACTACCATGTCAGTACTGCTCTACCTGACAGCTTAGACAAGCAATGTTTGCCGTATCATCTTTATTACTTGATTGTTTGACTATCTTACACAGTTTCTTCTACTGTGTTTTTTCTCAGCTCTCTGTCAGAGTTTGGTGTTCTTGGATTTGAGTTAGGCTACTCAATGGAGAACCCCAATTCCCTTGTAATTTGGGAGGCTCAATTTGGTGATTTTGCAAATGGGGCTCAAGTAATTTTTGATCAGTTCTTGAGCAGTGGAGAATCAAAATGGCTGCGCCAGACTGGGCTTGTTGTTCTGCTTCCTCATGGTTACGATGGCCAGGGCCCTGAACATTCAAGTGCTCGCTTGGAGCGCTTCCTTCAAGTAATTTCTGTGCCACAATCCTCCAAAAGAAGTTCCTTTTTCTTTCTAATCACTGATCTTATTCATTTTTCACTTGTAGTTGTATGTCTTCTTGGAATTGGTTCATTCCAATTTGTCTGTCTAATAATTCACTGTTTGAATTTTATGACAGATGAGTGATGATAATCCCTGTGTGATCCCTGAGATGGAGCCTACTCTTAGGAAACAAATTCAAGAATGCAATTGGCAGGTGGTGAATGCCACAACTCCTGCTAATTACTTCCATGTTCTGCGGCGGCAGGTGATTTTGAAAATTTAGTTTTGTGACCATTAGATCAACTTAATCGTTACTATGCATATGGCATTACCATTTTATCCATCTTACATAACATTTTGTTGACTTGCTATTTGTTATAGATTCACAGGGAATTCCGTAAACCTCTCATTGTGATGGCTCCTAAGAACTTGCTTCGTCATAAGGACTGCAAGTCAAACTTATCCGAGTTTGACGATGTGCAAGGTCACCCGGGCTTCGACAAGCAAGGCACTAGGTTTAAGCGGCTCATCAAGGACCAGAATGACCATTCTAATCTCGAGGAGGGCATTAGACGCCTTGTTCTTTGCTCTGGAAAGGTAATAGGACTCTCTACAAATCTTTTCTAGGTCTCTTTAAATTTAAGTTTAACTTTCATGGTGTTGGCCATTCTGCTACGTCCTAAATTTCTTCTTTTAAGATACTTCCCGGTGCAAGATTTATCTGTGCTTGGTTTGCAGGTATACTATGAGCTGGACGAAGAGCGAAAAAAGGTTGGTGCAAAGGATGTTGCAATTTGCAGGGTTGAACAGCTATGCCCTTTCCCATATGATCTAATCCAACGGGAACTGAAGCGATATCCAAGTATGTAATTCAAATCGTCCAGTTTCAATGTTATTTCTTATTTTTGTTACTGTCCCCGTCAACCATTTGTCCTAGCCCTTCTCTATCAATGTTCCTTTCCTTTTGCTGATTTTAACTGGTTAGTAGTACCAATTCTGAAGACGGGTCAACTGGTTCACGGAAAGCAGTTGAAGAGTTAGATGAGTTTTCTTGAAAATACATGGGAAAGAAATTGGGGAAGTGATGGGTGTTAGATAGTAGTCCTGAACGATTGGCTAGAACAGGAAACAAAACGATGTTTTTGATGCAAGGAAACATACAGCTTTACCTCCATTAGCATATAGAGGTAAGCTCTGCAGAGCGCGTTACTGGTTCACTTTTTATTCATCTCTTGCCTCCAATGATATATGTTCATTCTGCCCGGATTTCTTAAAAAACCTTTTATGATTCTTGAATGTTGACTAATTTCAATCTTCTTTTTGTTTGATTCTGCTAATTTTCAGATGCGGAGATCGTGTGGTGCCAGGAAGAGCCAATGAACATGGGGGCTTACAGCTACATAGCCCCCCGCCTCTCTACGGCCATGAGAGCCCTCAACCGGGGATCATTTGAAGACATCAAATATGTGGGAAGGGCTCCGTCAGCTGCCACCGCGACTGGGTTCTATCAGGTGCACGTTAAGGAGCAGACCGAGCTCGTCCAGAAGTCCATGCAGCCGGACCCAATTAACTATCCGTTCTGAATGAAGCCTGCCTGTCCAAAGTGAGATAAAAATAAAAAACCAGCGAGGAAGTGGCTAAGAAAAATTCTCGCGAGGAGGGAAGTTTTTTTTTTTTTTTTCCCTCTTGATTTGGGTAAGCCATGTCGTGAGACTGCTACATGTCCAGTCCGGTTGTTGTTTTTGAGCTGGCGTGAGAAAGCCCCGTTATTTATTTCACCGAAATAAAAAGGAAAAACATTCGAGCAGGTCCTGTCCAGCCATTCTTTGTGAACTTGAACAGAACAGGGTTAATAGCCCATAGTATTAGGTCTAATTGATCATAAAACTGTGTATATTGAAGCTCAGCTTGGTAAGGGTATCACTTTTTACAAGCCCTCTAGTTTAGTTAACTACTCATCAGCTCTCGGGATTAACCCCTACCCGGTTGGAGGGTGATGATAGAAGGGTGTATGCATCAGTAAGGAAATCGCACCTCTGACCAATCAATTATTAGCATAAAGGTTCTTCTTCTTCTTCTTCTTGTGAATATGGGTAACTCTGACAACTCACTCTTTAGTTTGTAGGATATATACGAAGTAGCAACGAGGAACGCTACGGTCAGGATTCATAGCCAACGTTCAAACTAGATCAGAATAAGTCTCCCTAGAATGATTCGAGGGGATATATATCTGGAATCAAATCCAACTTTTTGACTAACTTGAGTCGGGGGGTTTTGAAGGAGCAAGTCATAGTGGAATCCAAGCAACCGCACACTTCGCATCGGCAAATAATGTCCCTTTTGACATGAAAATATTGCTACTGCCATTCATTTCATCCTTTGAAAATCATTAATTAATAGTTTTATTTGAGTAGAGAGATAAGTCGCACGTACAACCATTCATCTCAAAAAGACACGAGGAGTTTAGTTCCCCATCCATTAATGACTCCCGATCAAATGATAACAACACAACAACTTCATGTTATATAAGATCCTAAAACCGACCGACAGCTCTTGTGTGTGGACGACATTATCTATCTATCTAATGAATACGGTGTAATGTTGGATGATAATTATATTTCAGCCGACTGTATGTATCCAAGTGCTGCTAGCCAATATCAACTGATCGATCAATCGATCAGAGGTTGGTACGTACCACACGTAATACTTAATTAAACAATAAGTCCAAAAGTCACAGCATTTGCTAACTACATCATCCACCGGCCGGGGGGTTCGTTCAGTGTGGATGCTGCCGTCATTCCATTACTATATTATGATCACGTGTATTTTAATGCTGACAGTACTATTGCATGCATGTTTGCTTATGCTTTGTGCATGCCACGTGTGAATGTATAAAAAGGAAGGTCTATCGTACCTGGTACCCGATCTCCTTGGTAATTTATTGGGTGTGCTCATCCAGCCAGCCAATATTAAATGTACCTTTCTCAGCTCAGGAAGCAGATATATATCTCTTACTAACTGTGTATGTTTTTGTGTGTCCGTGTTAATTGGTCCAAATTCAAGATCATATGTGTATGTGATGTTTTTGTGGGTATTAGCTATATAGGATACTATGTATGTATATATATTAATTCTCTTGATTATCGTAAAAGTATTATATACATATGTACGTATACACGGTGTTATATATATATATATATATATATATGTATGTATGTACACACATATGATCATTCATTAGTCAAATATGCATGGATGACTACGGAGCCTCCATTCATCGGTGTTGGCAAGGAATCCCCTGTGTTTTAAGTAACAGCATGTGGCTACTATTGGTGTGCATCGCACTCCCACAATAAGACAACCACGACTGTCTCCCTCTTCATGTAAAAATTTGAATAGAATATTTCTTAATTTAAAATCAAAAAATTATGTTAAATTCTCCACCATCTCTCTTAATTCCCACTTATTTTCTTTTTCTTCTTATCTCATTTTAAACTCTCAGTGGGAGACAAAAAAAATTACATCATTTACAAAACTGTTCCCCCCTAAAAGAACACAATAAAAGGAAAATAAAAACAAATGAATTGAGAGAGAGAGAGAGAGGACACATGTTTTCTCTATCCTGTAATATCACACACACACACATATATATTAACATGGAAAACTCTTTCTTCTTGAAGTTCCCACAAGAAGTGTTACACGACAAAAGAACACTATTTATATTAAAAAGTAGAGAGTTGAATTGAAGCCCATGTTCATGGTACCGAAAATGTCTTATAACTTACACCTCAAAAGCAAATGATTTTGTTTGATTTTCCTTTTCCAATTATAAAGGAAGTATGGGAAGTATGTGAACAAGATCAAATAAAGTGGTACGGAGAATTATAATATTGAGCAAGATTGAATAAATAACTTTTTTTTTTAAGAAAATAAATTCCATGTTAATTTCTTTAATAGCTAGCTGTTAGTAGATAATATATATTATATTATTACATGTATGTAGGAGGGTGACAAATGGGAAAAATTCGAGCATGTCTGGTTACTGGGAAACAAGTCATTTGGCAGGCTTCTGTTCCCGAAACGATTAATACATTTGTATGTCAAATCCAAGAAGATCTAATCTTCATTGATATCATCACATTCATGAAACCTTTAGTTATTTGATTAAGTATTGTATTGTATTGTGTTGTGTTGTATGTTTAAGTTGAATTAATTATATATGTGCATGGCGTGGCAGGTAAGATTGATTATAAGATTGATCAAGAATGCAAATTAGTGGTGGATCTATTAACTATCCCTGCAGCTGCTGCTTCTTCTTTGAAGCTTCAATTCAGCTCATCACTACTCCTCTGATTTACGTAACAGTTACTAACTAAAAGTTGTCTCAGTAGTGTAAAGTTAGTTCCTAGCTAAGTCCTCCGATCTTTCAAATTTTTTTTTCTTTTTATATGTTTTAAGTGTGTAATCAATTCACATTACGTGAGATCATCCCTTTTTTCTTTTTAATTACCCCACGGCTTTAGAGTGGAAACCATCAATGCTATTCCCTATCTGAGTAGATGGGTCCGGTTGAGACCTACAAACAACAACATGCATGAAGTTGGGGGGAATCTTCAGACGACCATGCACTATTCCAATTTTTTTTTTTAAAAAAAACTATTCTAGAAATTTTATGAGTGATCTTAAATCAATTAAATCGGTGTCTGCAAAAAAGAGAGGAAAAATTAATTAATTGGTCCCTTAAAAATCAAAATTCCAAAGGAAGTGGAAGTGTCCAATAATAATGGCATGGATGGCCCTGCCTCATCGTGGGAAAAGCCCAAGCATCCTATCTAATCTCCCCATCTATCTGTCTATCTATCTATCTTCTTTTATATGAAGTCGCAGAAGCTGTGGGTTTTCTTTTCTTTGCAGCCTAACACTAAACGACAAGTGTCTGCCTTCACATAGATATATAATATATATTGATAATAATACGTACATAATTCTTTCATTTTCTCTTCATTATAAAAGTAAATGTCTATATACCTAAAAGTTACACTTGGATATTCAATATTAAGTTATCCAAGTCATGCTCTTGAGTTCATAGTCGATATTTATGCAAAGAAACGATATCACTGATCGGACCCGTGATAGAATAAACTGTTGAAGATATTAATTAAGTAGAGCAATTATATATATATATATATATATATATAGGCACAGCCTCAGGCCTTCGAATTTTAAAAGGAAAACATCCCACGAGCACAACACCAAACAGCCCTGCAGGATTGAATTCCTCAAAGACGTTATCTCTTCTTCATTATTTCCACTCTCTCTCTCTCACTCACTGCCCACATCTCATCCTTTCTTTCTTCTTCTTCTTCTTGAGCTCTTCTCCACCTTCCCTTCTCTCAGAACAGAAGCTCTCTCTATTACATAATCATCCATTCATGGCTTTAGAGACATGGCTCATCAGGAAGCTGGTTAGGCCGGCACTGTCCAACCGCCAGGAACCCCCTGCAAAGCCATCTTTCCCGGTCGACTCCATGAGGAAGAGTGCTGTGAAGAGGCGGCCGTATAATAAGAGTAAGAACAATGTCCTGGGCATTCTTTCCTTCGAGACAGCAGGCCTTATGTCAAAGCTCCTCCACCTGTGGTACTCCCTCTCAGACAACAGCCTCGTCCGCCTCCACAACGACGACTCCATCCTCTCCCTCAACGGTGTCCGGAAGATCATCTCCACTGACGAGTCCTTCCTGCTCGGTCTCGTCTGTGCTGAGATAGTCGAGAACCTGAGGACTGCCGCAGTCTCGGTGGCCCGCCTTGGTCTGCAGTGCAACGAACCCAGCCTCTTGGAGTTTGGACAGGCATTGGAAGAATTTGCGAACACCGGCAGGGACCTCCACGGCTGGGTCCTGGGCCCGAAAGAGATGGAATCTTCAGCTAAGAAGATGGATCGGTATGTGAAAGCCACGGCTTCCTTGCAGAGAGAGATCCACGAGCTTGCGACGCTGGAGAGTAGTGTGAGGAAGACCTTGCAGATGAGAAGTGTGGCGGAGCCAAACACTGCAGCCGTTGACCTCCGGCAGAAGATCCTCTGCAAAAGGGAAGAGGTCAAGAGCCTCCAGAAGAGGTCCCTGTGGGCCCGCAGCTTCGACTCCATCACGTCGATGCTCGTGCAACTTGTCTTCACGGTCCTCGCGAGGATCAAGCTCGTGTTCTGCCTCGGAGGGAGGAACTACTCCTCCACAATCTCCCGCAGCATCGCAGCCACAGCCACTGCTGCTGTCCACCCTGGGCCACACCTAGCTGGTTACTGCTCCGTCTCGGGGCCACCGACGCCCGGGGAGGAGAAGGATGGGGTTGAGGACACTCCAACACCGGCAGAGGGTTTCTTTGAGAGTAACTCGAGGGCGCTGAGGCCACCAGCAAGCACCCTGGGGGATGCAGCATTGGCCCACCACTATGCAGGCCTGATCATCATGATCGAGAAGATGGTCAGGTCTCCGCAGCTGATCGGGCTCGATGCAAGAGAGGACCTGTACTCAATGCTGCCAGGGAGCATACGATTGGCTCTTAGGAGCAGGTTGAGGGGGGTTAGGATGTGGGTGGCAGATGCAGGGCTAGCAGCAGAGTGGGGGGAAGCTATGGGGCGGATACTAAGGTGGCTGTCTCCGCTAGCGCATAACACGATCAAGTGGCAGGGCGAGAGGAGCTTCGAGCATCAGAATCTAGTGCAAAGGATGAACAGGAACAGTAATGGAAGTAACAGCGTGTTCCTGCTGCAGACGCTGTACTTTGCCAACAAAGACAAGGCAGAAGCAGCCATCACAGAGCTGCTGGTTGGGTTGAATTACATTTGGAGGTTCGAGAGGGAGATGACTGCTAAGGCCCTGTTTGATTGTGCCAACAAACAGCATCACCTTCAACAGTTGTGTATATAATTCATCTCATGTGCGAAGTGTTCACGAAGCCAGTGGTGTCTTTAGTTTTTGGCGATAATTTTGCTGCTGCTTCCATCTTTTTTCCTTTTTCTTGGGGTTAGTTTACTTATGCTCTCTCTCGGGGTTTTTCTTTTCCCTGATCAGATTTACAAATTCGAAGGTTGGAGATGTGTTTCTGACCATGAGTTATATGTATGTATATGCCAACGATTATGTACTAATTAATCCATGTAAAAAGAAAGAGTAAGATGACATATGGTTTGAGTATTAACTTAGGCAAGAAAGTAAAAACGCAATGTCAAATGTCATCGCTCCCTTTGAAGTAACACAACCTGCAGTTGGTACCCTTTTAGAGCGCAATTATATACACTGAGATGAGATGAGATGAGATGAGATGATTTGATTCTATCAACTGGTCACGAGTCCACAGATAATTATTGTGAATCATTACACACCGACTGTTTTCACTTGTCGCAGCAAGCATCATCAAGCATTCGCCATTCTAATCACAAATTAAGATTCCTCCAAGCAAAATTTATGGTCACTCCCCACTCTTATGGCTTGTTTATGGCTTCTTTGGATTGAGCGGTGAGGAGGGTTATGGAAGTGCAAATATAATTCTTGTTTGGCCAATAAGTGGTTTATGGAGGTTCAAGTTAAACTTTTGTTTAGGAAATTAAAATAGGAAGATTATAGATGGTTGACCCTCCTACGGGCTAATCTTTCAACCCCAAATTAGAAGGTTATGGAGGGTTGATACAACCTCCTCTTCATAAACCTCCTTACCCCTCAATACAAACAAGCCCTTAAAGGAGTAACTTCATTTTAATAATTACAAAGGTGACCCTTATGACTTGTAAATTCAATTCAGTGTTGGGAGTGATTTCATTAGAGATACCACTTACAGATTAATTTGCTAATTTCAATAAATACCAAAGGCTACAGTGGAAAGGTAGCAATGGACATAAAAGAATGAATGACAAAGTGGACATTTTGGGACGGTAATAATCAACCTGTCCCCACCCATTTCCTCCCCCTTTTCCTCTTGGGTGAAATTCTTTATTGTTCTCTTTTCATGTCCTATTGTAATCACATCACAGCTTGCCACATGAAACCATTTACTAGGAGCCAAAGCACCTCATAAATTCTGTCACCTTTTCATTATTAGCACTGCGTCTATGTTCTATTGGCTTCGGGGCTGCTGGAGAAGTACTTGCTGGCAACTAAAGACCTCTCATATAAACTTTCAAGACATGGTAGCGCTTAGCGCCACATAAAGTCTTTTACTGTTGGCCATGAGAAAGGCCATAAAAAGTGGAGAGCAGAACGAACATCCGAAATTTTTAAGAGAAAATTAGGTTCTTGAAATAAATAAAACCTCAAGGAGGAGCATAAATCAGTGTACAACTCCAAAGATACCAAGCTTATCTCAGAACATCAGTAGGCTCATACACTAAAGGGGGAAGATAAGGGTCTTAAGGATAAAACACCGGTTTCCCCATAAAATACAGTTTCATCAGCAATAATATCTTGAAACTCAAGAAGTAAATTAAGAAATAGAACCTCGCCTCGCTCCTCAGGATGCCGGGTCAGCATTGTGCCATCCTTTAGTGCACGGTGGGATGCTCATGAACTCATCAAACTCCTTCACGTGTATGTCACAGCATTTCCACTGCAAAGATTGCATGATTATTGTACAGATGCACTGCAATATATATAATTACAGCGAGAACAGTGGGTTCAAGTGGTAACTAAGCCATGTCAGTTCTCATACCCCTCTCATGCGATCATGGAAAATAGCGGGCCCGGGATGATAACTGCATGCTGTCTCGTGATTATCCTTTTCTTTAAAAGTCTTGCCGCACCCCTTGTTTTTGCAAATTTGAGGCTGATTTATGTCGATTATTTTCTTCACTGGAGGAGGAGACACCTGTACCTTTTCATCACTTTCAACAGGTGCAGGTGCAGGTGCGACGGCATTTACAGAATTTGTCTGTGAACCTGAGACAAGGCAATATCTAACTCAGACAACAGAGGAAATGCTCATAAAGAATTGAATAAGAGAAACCGGTATATCTTATAACAGCTTATCCAAATTGCATACTTATACTTCCTTAAGACCAGCTATCCAGGCGCTGGTAGATGCTTAGGGGAGCTAAGATGTCATCCAATCTATAGATTTCAAGCAATAGATGCAAGAATTTTTAGATCATCAATCTAAACGAAATACATTCTTGAAATTTAGAGCAGTCACATTCATAAATAGTAATTCTGCCACGATTTCTTAAGTCTTTTATGTACAAGACTGACTGTATGCCTCAACTTCAATGTATTGGCTAACTTGTAGTGCAACAACTGGACAAACCAGAAGATAACAATCACCTGACAACTCACTCTACAGAAATAGCACATTAATGTGGTGGTGATCTATATTAAGAACATTTACATCCTACTATTAACTGCAACAGAAAACGGGGGGGGGGGGGGGGGGGGGGGGGGGTGGGGGGTGGGGGGGTGGGTGGGTTTGGGGGCGCACGGGCGGGGAAGATAACATTTACTAAAACTTGAAGGTGTTGAAGGTGTTATGCAACAACTTCTAAGAGCCAAAAGCAAATAAAATACCATGGTCAGAGCAGAAGAAACCCTGCCGACACCGTGAGCAAGACTCTTTTGTTGACTTGTTGGTTGCACAAGCTGGACTGGCAGCAGGAATTGAAGCCCTAGGAGTTGCAGCTGCTGTTGTCAGAACTTGCTTCTCTGCTGTGTATGTTTGCCTGTCTTGCATCTGTATCAACTGGAACTATTAGTTAACAATATGATATTATCAGGTATAGAACCCATCCAGGTCCAGGAACCCTCGTCCATGGAGGTCAGCTTACAAGCTTAGTCTCATCTCCAAGAATCATGATTTCATACTCTACATGAGAGACCATGAGTCCAGCTCTTTCAGACGTAAATAGTTCAAAAGAATTGCACAACAATATCAAATCTAGATATTATGAATTTGGAGCTGCTAATTGGAACCTCGTGATGCCCCATCTGCTTGTATTGATAGCAGCACGTTATTTCTAATGATTAAGAAGCGAAAATTAAATATGCACATGCATGTGTCCATGTATCAAAGAGGAAAATGCAATCGCCATATCAACTTCTGCTTGCTATAGAATTAAGAAACCACAAAATAACAGCATTCAAATTTGAACTTGCTAAGACTGAAAAAGAAAAGTATAAAGCAAACATACCCTGGGATTTCTAAGAATAGGCCAAAATCATGACTTTTTTTTGCAGCAACTCCACTCTTTCATCCCATCATGAAATATGGGCTGCAGAACAAGCATCAAGCTTACTGCATGGGAAAAGCTCTTTGAATATATGAAAGAAACTTCTGCAAATAATGAATTGCTTGAAAACTTACCCCCTAACATGATGAATGTGCCAATGCAAGTGAATCAGCACCAAATCGGGCAGGCAGAAAAAGCTAATCAGTATAAACACAAAGAGAACACAAGCATGAAATGAGTTGGCACAGGAATAGAAAGTTCTGCGATCTCTCGCAGTTGAAAGAAGCTCAGTTCTGAACAAGGGTGGCCAGTATCACCAAGCAGATGCAATAATGTTGAAGTGATAATGCTGTCTCTTCAACGTTACGCTTGTGCAAAAGTTAATTTCCATGCTATCAAGTAGCTACTCTTATATCTACAACAAGTATCTGTAAAGTGCCATATAATAAAAGATATATACTGTCAATTAATTGGA